>JBBPBX010000742.1:69432-108327 GCA_038048925.1 Garcialebias charrua | reverse complement strand
CTGGTGAGAGGCGCCGAGCAGGAGTGGGCATACTGGTTGCCCCCCATCTTGGTGCCTGTACGTTGGGGTTCACCCCGGTGAACGAGAGGGTAGCCTCCCTTCGCCTACGTGTGGGGGGACGGGCTCTGACTGTTGTTTGTGCCTATGCACCAAACGGCAGCTCAGACTACCCACCCTTTTTGGAGTCCTTGGAGGGGGTATTGGAGAGTGCGCCTCCTGGGGACTCCCTTGTTCTACTGGGGGACTTCAACGCTCACGTGGGCAATGACAGTGAGACCTGGAGGGGTGTGGTTGGGAGGAACGGCCCCCCTGATCTGAACCAGAGTGGTGTTCTGTTATTGGACTTCTGTGCTCGTCATGGATTGTCCATAACGAACACCATGTTTAAGCATAAGGGTGTCCATATGTGCTCTTGGCACCAGGACACCCTAGGTCGCAGTTCGATGATCGACTTTGTTGTCGTCTCATCTGATCTGCGGCCGCATGTCTTGGACACTCGGGTGAGGAGAGGGGCGGAGCTGTCAACTGACCACTACCTGGTGGTGAGTTGGCTCCGATGGTGGGGGAGGATGCCGGTCAGACCTGGCAGACCCAAACGTATTGTGAGGGTCTGCTGGGAACGTCTGGCAGAGTCTCCCGTAAGACGGAGCTTTAACTCCCACCTCCGGGAGAGCTTTGAACACGTTCCAAGGGAGGCGGGGGACATGGAGTCCGAGTGGGCCGTGTTCCGCGCCTCTATTGTCGAGGCAGCTTATCGGAGCTGTGGCCGCAAGGTTGTTGGTGCCTGTCGTGGTGGCAACCCTCGAACCCGGTGGTGGACACCGGCAGTGAGGGATGCTGTCAGGCTGAAGAAGGAGTCCTATTGGGCCTTTTTGGCTTGTGGGACCCCGGAAGCAGCTGATAGGTACCGGCAGTCCAAGCGGCATGCGGCTCGGGTGGTTGCTGAGGCAAAAACTCGGGCGTGGGAGGAGTTCGGAGAGGCCATGGAGAATGACTTCCGTACGGCTTCGAGGCGATTCTGGTCCACCATCCGGCGTCTCAGGGGGGGAAAGAGGTACGAGACCAACACCATTTATGGTGGAGGTGGCGTGCTGCTGACCTCAACTCGGGATGTTGTGAGTCGGTGGGCGGAATACTTCGAAGACCTCCTCAATCCTACTGGCACGTCTTCCACTGAGGAAGCAGAGCCTGGGGACTTTGGGTCGGGTTCTCCGATCTCTGGTGCTGAGGTCGCCGAGGTGGTTAAAAAGCTCCGCGGTGGCAAGGCTCCGGGGGTGGATGAGATTCGCCCGGAGTTCCTTAGGGCTCTGGATGTTGTAGGGTTGTGTTGGCTTACGCGACTCTGCAATATCGCGTGGACATCGGGGGCAGTTCCCTTGGATTGGCAGACTGGGGTGGTGGTTCCCCTATTTAAAAAGGGGGACCGTAGGGTGTGTTCCAACTATAGGGGGATCACACTCTTAAGCCTCCCTGGTAAGGTCTATTCAGGGGTTCTGGAGAGGAGGGTCCGTCGGATAGTCGAACCTCGGATTCAGGAGGAGCAGTGTGGTTTTCGTCCTGGTCGTGGAACACTGGACCAGCTCTACACCCTCAGCAGGGTCCTGGAGGGTGCGTGGGAGTTTGCCCAACCAGTTTACATGTGCTTTGTGGACTTGGAGAAGGCATTCGACCGCGTCCCTCGGGGGGTTCTGTGGGGGGTACTCCGGGAGTATGGGGTACCAGGCCCTTTGATAAGGGCTGTTAGGTCCCTGTACGACCGGTGTCAGAGCTTGGTCCGCATTGCCGGCAGTAAGTCAGGCTCGTTTCCGGTGAGAGTTGGACTCCGCCAAGGTTGCCCTTTGTCACCGATTCTGTTCATAACTTTTATGGACAGAATTTCTAGGCGCAGCCAAGGTGTTGAGAGGATCCGTTTTGGTGACCTTAGAATCGCTTCTCTGTTTTTTGCAGATGATGTGGTCCTACTGGCTTCATCAGTTCGTGATTTACAACTTTCACTGGAGCGGTTTGCAGCCGAGTGTGATGCGGCCGGGATGAGGATCAGTTCCTCCAAATCCGAGGCCATGGTCTTGAGCCGGAAAAGGGTAGCATGCCCTCTCCGGGTCGGGGAGGAGGTCCTGCCCCAAGTGGAGGAGTTTAAGTATCTCGGGATCTTGTTCACGAATGAGGGAAAACTGGAGCGTGAGATCGATAGGCGGATAGGTGCAGCGTCCGCAGTGAAGCGGGCGCTGTACCGGTCTGTCGTGGTGAAGAGAGAGCTGAGTCAAAAGGCAAAGCTCTCAATTTACCGATCGATCTACGTTCCCACCCTCATCTATGGTCATGAGCTTTGGGTTATGACCGAAAGAACAAGATCTCGGATACAAGCGGCTGAAATGAGTTTTCTCCGCAGGGTGGCTGGACTCTCCCTTAGAGATAGGGTGAGAAGCTCAGTCATCCGGGAGGGACTCGGAGTAGAGCCGCTGCTTCTCCACATCGAGAGGAGCCAGTTGAGGTGGCTCGGGCATCTGGTTAGGATGCCTCCTGGACGCCTCCCTGGTGAGGTGTTCCGGGCATGTCCCACCGGGAGGAGACCCAGAGGAAGACCCAGGACGCGCTGGAGGGACTATGTTTCTCGGCTGGCCTGGGAACGCCTTGGGATTCCCCCGGAGGAGCTGCTCCAAGTGGCTGGGGAGAGGGAAGTCTGGGCCTCCCTACTTAGGCTGCTACCCCCGCGACCCGACCCCGGATAAGCGGAAGAAATGGATGGATGGATGGATGGATATATATATATATATATATATATATATATATATATATATATATATATATATATATATATATATATATATAATATAATATATATAATAATATATAATATATATATATAATATAATAATATATAATATATAATATATATAATATGCGTATATTGCGTATGCACAGAAGATCGAGGGACAGTTCACCTCACATGATCCAAGGAGCATGTGGCAGGGCATCAAATGCTTAACAGACTACAAGGGCAAAAGCAAACAATGCCCCAGGGACCCATCCCTGCCTGATGCCCTCAATAAGTTTTATGCACGTTTTGATGATCCAAACAGACCAACTAGCACCAGACTCACCTCATCACCAGACGAGGAGCACCTCAAAGTGACCGCAGCAGAAGTGAGAGGCAGTCTCAGAAGGATCAACCCTCATAAAGCTACGGGTCCAGACAACATCCCAGGGAAAGTTCTGAAGGAATGTGCGGACCAGCTCTGTGAGGTGCTGGCTGACATCTTCACCACCTCACTTGCACTGGAGTCAGTTCCCACCTGCCTGAAGACCGCCACCATCATCCCAGTCCCAAAAAGCTCCACAGTGACTGGTCTGAATGACTACAGACCGGTGGCTCTCACCCCGATAGTCGCTAAATGTTTTGAGAAACTGGTCATGTCCCACATCAAGACAGCCGTCAACATCAACGAGGACCCTCATCAATATGCATATCGTGAGAACCGATCAACAGAGGACGCCATCTCCTCCGTGGTCCACACTGCTCTCACCCACCTGGATCAGAAGGACTCATACGTGCGTCTGCTCTTTGTGGACTTCACATCTGCCTTCAACACCATGATCCCCCAAACTCTGATAGACAAACTATCCACACTTGGACTAAGCCCCTCTATTTGTAACTGGGTCTTAGACTTCTTAACAGACAGACCACAGTCCGTGAAGATCCACAACTTCTCCTCCTCCACCATCACCCTCAGCACTGGCTCTCCTCAGGGATGTGTGCTGAGCCCTCTTCTGTTCACTCTGCTCACATATGATTGTATAGCCACACATCCAGGCTGTCATATTGTTAAGTTTGCAGATGATACAGCTGTGGTGGGATGCATCACAGATAATGATGAATCCAGCTACAGACAGGAGGTGGAACATCTGGAGAGCTGGTGCAAAGAGAACAACCTTCACATGAATGTGAAGAAGACGAAGGAGATGATTGTGGACTTCAGAAGGAACAAACACACCCACACCCCACTGTATATAGGTGGATCTGCGGTGGAGGTGGTCTCCAGCTACAAATACCTGGGTGTACACTTGAATGATAACCTCAGCTGGAGCAATAACACCACCAGCCTGATCAAGAAAGGTCATCAGAGACTCTACTTCCTCAGACGGCTGAGACGAGCCGGTCTGAGAAGCCCAGTCCTCACCTCGTTCTACAGGTGTGCAGTGGAGAGCGTCCTGTGCTCCAGTATCAACGTGTGGCATGGAGGCTGCACAGTTGCAGAGAGAAAAGCTCTGCAGAGAGTGGTGAAGGCTGCACAGAAGTCTGTGGGAGTCAGTCTCCCCACCATCACAGACATTTACACCTCCAGATGCAGAAAAAGAGCCACCTGCATCATGAAAGACCTCACTCACCCAGCACACTCACTCTTTGCACCACTCCCCTCGGGACGGAGGTTGAGGAGCATCAAATGTAGAACCACTAGACTGAGAAACAGCTTCTACCCTGAGGCTGTCAGACTCATGAATAAATAAATAATAAGAATAAACACTGCAAAAGGTCACATCATACTGATACTGTACTGATCTGTTTCTTGTTGCTGCGTTCATCTGTGACCATCTGCTCATGTTCGTGCTGCTGTTTATAATGATGTTTTTCTACTACATTAGGGCTTAGTGTATTACTAGCTGATGTGATGTCTCTCTTAGTTAATCCTAGATGTTATTATTGTATTTCTCTTGCATTTGTTGTTGGATGTAACTGGGACCCTGTGTACATAATCTCGTTTTCAACACATGTACTACATGCGGTGCAAATGACAATAAATTCTCTCTGACTCTGACTCTGATATATATATATGTATATATATACATATATATTGTATATATATATCTGTATATATATATATATATATATATATATATATATATATATGTATATATATATATATACATATATTTTTACATATACCATACCATACCAGCTTTATTTATAGAGCACTTTAAACACCCACAGGACCAAAGTGCTGTACACAACAAAATCATACAGTCAGGTAATAAAAATGATTAAAATGATTAAAAGTCACATAATAAAAGTTGAGCAATCATACAATCAGATAATACAAGCAATTAAAATTATTAAAAGTCAACATCTCAGATGGTGTCATAGGCCAGGGAGAAGAGACTGAGAGACAGCTCTGTTCATCAGGCAGTCAGGATGCTAAACACTCTGCCTGCTCTGCCCCCCCCTCCCATTTGAACTGCCTTAACACTAAAACTTTCTCACACATTACCACACAACACAAAGATTTTAACACTGGACTCTGTGTCATGAATAGGGGAACCCCCCCTATTCAAAAAGGGGGACCGTAGGGTGTGTTCCAACTATAGAGGGATCACACTCTTAAGCCTCCCTGGTAAGGTCTATTCAGGGGTTCTGGAGAGGAGGGTCCGTCGGATAGTCGAACCTCGGATTCAGGAGGAGCAGTGTGGTTTTCGTCCTGGTCGTGGAACACTAGACCAGCTCTACACCCTCAACAGGGTCCTGGAGGGTGCGTGGGAGTTTGCCCAACCAGTTTACATGTGCTTTGTAGACTTGGAAAAGGCATTCGACCGCGTCCCTCGGGGGGTTCTGTGGCGGGTACTCCGGGAGTATGGGGTACCAGGCCCATTGATATGGGCTGTTAGGTCCCTGTACGACCGGTGTCAGAGCTTGGTCCGCATTGCCGGCAGTAAGTCAGGCTCGTTTCCGGTGAGAGTTGGACTCCGCCAAGGTTGCCCTTTGTCACCGATTCTGTTTATAACTTTTATGGACAGAATTTCTAGGCGCAGCCAAGGTGTTGAGAGGATCCGTTTTGGTGGCCTTAGAATCGCTTCTCTGTTTTTTGCAGATGATGTGGTCCTATTGGCTTCATCAGCTCGTGATCTACAGCTTTCACTGGAGCGGTTTGCAGCTGAATGCGATGCGGCCGGGATGAGGATCAGTTCCTCCAAATCCGAGGCCATGGTCTTGAGCCGGAAAAGGGTAGCGTGCCCTCTCCGGGTCGGGGAGGAGGTCCTGCCCCAAGTGGAGGAGTTTAAGTATCTCGGGATCTTGTTCACGAATGAGGGAAAACTGGAGCGTGAGATCGATAGGCGGATAGGTGCAGCGTCCGCAGTGAAGCGGGCGCTGTACCGGTCTGTCGTGGTGAAGAGAGAGCTGAGTCAAAAGGCAAAGCTCTCAATTTACCGATCGATCTACGTTCCCACCCTCATCTATGGTCATGAGCTTTGGGTTATGACCGAAAGAACAAGATCTCGGATACAAGCGGCTGAAATGAGTTTTCTCCGCAGGGTGTCTGGACTCTCCCTTAGAGATAGGGTGAGAAGCTCAGTCATCCGGGAGGGACTCGGAGTAGAGCCGCTGCTTCTCCACATCGAGAGGAGCCAGTTGAGGTGGCTCGGGCATCTGGTTAGGATGCCTCCTGGACGCCTCCCTGGTGAGGTGTTCCGGGCATGTCCCACCGGGAGGAGACCCAGAGGAAGACCCAGGATACGCTGGAGGGACTATGTTTCTCGGCTGGCCTGGGAACGCCTTGGGATTCCCCCAGAGGAGCTGCTCCAAGTGGCTGGGGAGAGGGAAGTCTGGGCCTCCCTACTTAGGCTGCTACCCCCGCGACCCGACCCCGGATAAGCGGAAGAAAATGGATGGATGGATGGATGGATGGACTCTGTGTCATCAAACGGTTTATTCACTAAACTCTCGGTCATGTGCTCATACAGTTTGCACTACTTCTCATACTTGCACTAATGTTTGTATTACATCACTGCCTATAATCATAATACTGTTTACATTCTCTGTTTACATTTATTAATACTGTTTACTTTTATTACTACTGCTTACATGTAACTACTACTGTTTACATTTACACTACTCTAATATCTACACCACTGCTGATACATATACAATGTGCTCTGAACGGTCTTATTTAGGGATGCCCAATGTGCCTTACTGCATATGCCACTTTTTGCCTCTATAACAACATCAACTACTACCTCATACATATACTGTGTACATTAACTCATACGCTGCTTTGCCACTTTGCAAATGTCAATGCTAGAAACCTTTAGTTTATTTTAGTTATACTTTTTATACTCTTTTTTTATACTAGTATGCAAAAACTCAGGACAGTATTATGTTCATTAAATGTTTAATGTTTTAGTTTTAGAGTTGGTGTAAATTTTCATACTCTTATTCCACTATGCAAAAACTCAGGACAGTGTTAGTTTTACTATTTTATGCTTATGTCTATTATTATATGTTTCAGTGTTTCAATGTTTAGATGTTTACTGTTGCACCGAGGGACTGAGAGAAACGCAATTTCGGTCCTGTGTATGTCCTGTACAGTACATATTGCAGATCTGACAATAAAGTTGACTTTGACTTTGACTTTGAGATGGTTTAAGAAGAGATTTAAAAACAGACAGGGAAGAGTCTGATGTTCATTGAAGGTCGTTCCACAGTTTAGGAGCTGCCACAGCAAAAGCACGGTCTCCTCTGAGCTTGTGTTTTGTCTTTGGGACACTCAGGAGCAGCTGATCACATGACCTGAGGGATCCAGAGGGTGTGTACTGCAGCAACTCGGACAGATAGGGTGGGGCAAGACCATTTAGCGCTTTAAAAGCAATTAAAATAATTTTTAAATGAATCCTGGAATGTACGGCAGCCAGTGCAAGGAGGCTAAAACAGGAGAAATGTGGTCAAACTTTCATGTGCCAGTTAAAAGTCGTGCAGCAGCGTTCTGTACCCTCTGAAGCTGAGAGATACATGAATCACTGATTCCTATATAGAGTGTGTTACAGTAGTCCAGCCGAGTGGTGACAAAGGCGTGAACTACTGTTTCAAAATGTTGCTGAGAAAGAATCGGCTTCACCGTAGCTGCCTCAGATGGAAAAAACTAGTTTTAACAACTGCTCTGATGTGGTTTTCTAATTTTAGTCCGGCATCGATCTTGACCCCCAGGTTTGTAACAATAGGTCTGATGTATTGAGCCAAGGAACCAACATTGACATTGGGAGTCTCAGTGGAGCTTCCAAAAACCATCACCTCAGTCTTTCCCTCATTAAACTTTAAGAAGTTCACAGCCATCCAGGCTTTGACGTCCTCCAGACATGAAAACACAGGGGCCAGAGAGTTGGAGTCCTTTTTCTGTAGCGAAGATATGCATTTTTTATTTTATTTTTGTATGTTCTGTATGTTTTTTTTAATCATTTTAATTAACTTGTCTTTTGTCTTGGAAATCATCGCCTGTCCTTGGAGAGGAGTTCCAACACGAAAGGATACCACCGAATGTCTCTGACCTCTATGTAATCCAGCAAGTGGAGAGAAAGAAAAAAAAAGTTAAAAAAAAAATTCAAAATTATACTCCCATAATGTTTTGGAAATTTCATACTGTTCGCAGGTAATCCCATTGCGGTAAGCTTTCAATCCTTTGGAAAACATAGTCTGTTAACCCATGGAAAACTGAGTCTGTGATCCCTTGGAAAACAAAGTCTTATAATCCACAGCGGTAATTCCACAACGATTGGGGTTATTGATTTCATCAGCAACAAATGGTTTGTTAATCAGCATGTAGAGGGGATCCCTCGATTGAAGCAGAGGAGGCGGCCCTTGGATGAAGGTTGAAGACCAACGTTGGAGCAGCAGGTCCCCACATCGAAGGTTGCAGGCTGGATGGCTTCCAGTCGGTGCCACCCTGGTTCAATGTGTCATGCAATTATGTGGTTTTAGGTGGGCTTATGATTGGGATTTTACATTAGGCCCTACCTATATGCACCTGGTATGTAAGCTATCATGGATTAGATCAGCTACAATTACCAATTAAGGGGTGGATCAATGCTGTAAAAATCAGATATAGGGATCTATACCTATAGAAATGTTGGAGGGCTTCTGTAATGAAGGCCTCTTCTTTCAAACTATTCCTCCATTCATTACTTAGTTTAGGTTAAACTAAAATAGAAAAATGAAATATAGTTTGGTCTAAATGTCTGTTGTCCTTTAGACGAGCGACGTAGATTTGGTATTCCCTATAAATTTTGAAGTCTATGGCGAGACTCATCAAAATGAATAGATCTAGAATAGAGACGATCAAATCGGTTCTACCTAAATGATTGGGAGATCAGTGTAGATTATAGTACCTTAAGTAGTATTAATCTACAATGACTCTTCAATTATTGAGGCTTTTAACAAAATGAAACTGCATGTTTGCATAGTTAAATCCATTTAAGTCTTCAACTAACATTAATCAAAACCTCTTTTGGCTGGGAGTGTTCAGAAAACAATAACAACTTCAATTTCAACAAAAGTAGCAATTAAGCAACTAGAAAACGTTTCACTACGTCAAACTCACTCTGGTCGTCAGATTCCAACGTGTCACACACAAGAAAAACAGTTCTTAGCTTTATAACCGATGTCAATTAAACCATACGGATTTAAACGGTTGTTAAGGTTAGTTTTTGTTGTGGGTTCTATGCTTAGCGTTTCTAAGTTCTAGTTGGAACGGTTTCTTTTCGCAACTAGTATAGTTTAAACTGTTTAGTTTATTTACTATCTTGTGCTTGGACGACCTTATTTTCCCATGAAGTCTGTGAGTTTGCGAGAACTTTGTCATTTGTGGGGTTATTGAAATCTTTGTCCTTGACATGGGCATGACCTAACAACACCCCCCTGTGGTCATGGGGGGGACCACGCACACAGGTGTGGACGTCCGTCCATGGGCACGAGTTAGGATGCCTTTGTTTAGTTTAAGCTGTTTGCGTAGTTTAGAGTAGACAGTACACAGGAACCTTTTAGGTTTCGGCAAACGTTTCTTATTACGTCTACCTCTTTCTGTGTAATTCAAGTGTGCCACAACTGTCGGCGCAGTCGCAAGTGTGTCTGACTGGTCAGACTGCGACGGGTCACTGTCGTTGTGGTGTGTGTCTTCCCACTTCATGACTGAAGAGGTGCTCTTTGAGTCTGTAAGAACTATGTCATTTCTGAGTAGTTCTAGATTCAAATGCTCTTGAACCAAGGTTTCACCGAAAGCTTGGCTGATAGCTGAATTACCTGTCCCAGAGGACAGCACAGCGTTCTTGGTGTGGGAACCTTGGATCTCCACACCTTCTTCTACCCATGGTAGGTAGTGTGAGTTCGCCCCCCTTTTGTTTGAGGAGGGGTCCTCAAAATCTGTAAAAATGATGTCCAAGTGACTGTCAGCGTGTGGTAGACTGTCACTTTGTGGACTCAGATGCCCTTGAACCAAGGTTTCATCGAAAGCTTGGCTGATAGCTGAATTACCTGTCCCAGAGGACAGTACAGCGTCTTTGATGTGGGATCCCTGGACCTCCACACCTTCTTCTACCTGGGGTAGGTAGTGCTCAGTGAGTGCTGAAGGTGTCAGCTCACAGAGGAGGTTCTCGTGTTGGGCCAGAGTCTGGTCCAATTGTTGAGTCACCTCTGTCTCACCTGTATTTGAAGGTTCACTTACCGGGTTTGTGCTCATGGTTGGGGAATCCCTTGTGACCTCAGCGGTACCTGCTGTTAGACAGTGACCTTGTGGAGGCACCTCAAACAGCTGTGGATTGCTCACTGTGGTCCACAATGTCTGATCACCATAATTTATAATCGCGTCGAAGCGATTAATAAAATCTTGGCCAACCAAAAATTGGAGAGAATCAAGTTTAGACACCTATACCAGGTGGTATAGTGACATATTGCCAATCTGCATGTGAACCATGGCTATAGCTGTTAGGGATGTTCCCGTCTCTGCGAGGCCTCGCAGTTCAATAGCAGATTTCCCGAAGGGTATTTGCCTGTCAACACCGTTAGCGGCGGTCCTTAGCTCCTCAAACAGTTCGGCTGATATCAGAGATACATCTGAACTGCAATCCAGGAGCGCTTCTCGCGCGAGGACCCCTTCCAGTGAGATTGGCAGGTAAGCCTTCTTAGCCAACCCCCTTTTGATAAGGTTACACAGAAACCGTCTAGGTCTTTTCACACGTTTCTGTTCATGTGTGACTCCGTCTATGCAAACTTTGTTGCTGTCAGCATCTTGTTGGTTGTCAGCATCATGACCTTCAGGATGCTTTTGACTGTCAGCAAGTTGTTTGCTGTAAAAATCAGCATCTTTGGCATGTTGACGTTGTTGTTGTCAACAGTCTGCTCTGAGTCTTTGTAAAAGACAGTGTTGCACATTGCTTCACAGGTTGGACAATGTTGTTTGTGTTATTATCAATGATAATGCCACTTATTGTATCAGCTCGGTCAACCACTGTAACATTCAAATCATCTGACCAACAACTTACTACCTCAGTCTCTTCCGAGCACGGAGGCGTCGTTCCCTTAGTCTGGAGCTTGTGTGACACTTTGCATGTCTTGAACTATGCAGATCGAGGTGCAAGGGCAGGAGGGTTGCTTCTCGGGGGTTCCTGTAGGGACCGACCATTGTTCAATGGGTCACTGTTCCCATACATAAACTTCTTTCGAAGTTCACCCACTGTTAGACCTAGGTCAAAACTTTTTTGGTTCGATCTGAACCATCTTGGTTCACCTAGAGAGCGAACACCTACCTTTTGTGGTTCATTGCTCGTCTCAGATCTCCCAATCTGAGGCGCAAGAGGAGCAGAGCTCCCCTGAAACAAATTTGAGTCACTGTTCCAGCTGGCAGCAACATTCTGTTGTTTGTTATTATGAAAATCCTGTGTATCCTCGCACACTGTAGGGGAGGGAACCTCATCTATCAGCTGCGAGTGGGATTTTACCTTTTGACCTGGGCACACCACTGAGGGTGTTTTGTGTTGTGTGAGCACATCAAAAACTTCCACAGCGTAATGTTTAATTTCTACCATGGTACTTTCATTGAAATCAGCCTTGAAGCATACACATTTGCTGAGCATAGGCATGAGATTTGTACTGAAAAAACGTTTAAACTGTTCACCTTTCTCTATTCAAGGGACAGTTATGTCACCTGAATAAACAGAGAGGAGCCTGTCGAAAAACAACAGGGGATGTTCACCTGATTGCTGAAGGACATTCCTCGCAGCAAAGTAATTCCCATGCGTTGAAGCAGGTGCTCCCACTGTGTGCGGAACACGGGTAGCACTTACATGGCCAGAACGAAACCATCTAGGTTCAATCAGAGTGAAGGCCCCCTCAGTTGTTGCACCTTTTTGAACGTCCATCTTTTTATTGATTTTCTGTGAAAAATCAAGGAAGATGTTTCTTATTTTACAGTGTGCAAATAAATCATCACTTTTAATGTGGCATTAAGTACATTAAAACCAACCAGCCTCCAGGTTTATGTGTTTCACTGTGTGTAATAAGTCTATTATCATAGGTACCATATTATAGGAATTACCCTCAATGAATCTTAAAGTTAAATACCCGTAGGCAGTTCTAACTTTATCCAGAACTTATTTTCAAACAACAGTTACTAACTAACCCAATATGATTTCTGTTTATTCTCACCAACGCCAATAAGAGTGATCTGAGTCAGATGCACGATTCTACTGTAAAAAGTTCCCAGGCTGCCACATCATGCACAAATTATATTTTTTTTCATGCAGATCCATTGAAACTGAATCACAATGCATGGACAATCAACAGGAGAGAGCAAGGCCTTCCAGCTTGTTATTTTAAATAAACTTGTACCCAAAATAAACTGGGGTGTGTGTGCTGCTCAGTAACATCCAAGATATGAAATCAAATAAAAATCAGTGATTTTTATTAATTTGTCGACCTATGACAAGATCAACAAGGTCGGCCATCTTTGTGTGATTTTTGTGAAAATCAAGACAAAAGATGCCTCATGTGTGTTATTTCAAACTTGCAGTTTAAAATAAAATGGACAGCCTGTGTGCACAGAATTACAATAAAAGTCTTAAGTTTCATCACAATGCAGACATGTCTGCATTAACCCTCCTGTTATGTTCGTTTCTGAGGTACAGCAATAATGTTCGTGGGTCAATTTGACCCGGGGAGTGTTTAATCATGTAATAGTGTCAGAAACCCAAAAAATCCTCCAAAACCTTTTTGTATCTGATTATTAACTCCAATACTAACCATGTCAGTCAATATTTGTGCAATGATGTTTTTTTTATTTCTCATAAATAAAGGATAATGACGACTAACTCATTTGGACATAAACAATGTGATTTACATTTTTTATGTTTGCTGAAAAAACCTACACACAAAAAAACAATAATTATCCTTGAAATTGATTTTTGTAAAAAAAATTATGTTACATTTTATTTTATTTTTTTCAAAGGGTGATCTTTATAATTGAACTTGAGACACATTTACTGTTCTGGGTCAAATTGACCCGCTCATTAAAATCAAGACAAATGAGTCATGAAGATTTGTGTGGGTGGAGTTTTCCCACGGGAACAGAAAAGGTTCCCGTCAAAAGTTGTATAAACACCTGCTTTCTCACAGTTTCCTTGTGAAGTAAAGAGAATAGTGAGAAAGTGGGTTTATGTGCATGCATGTGTGCATGTGTGTGTGTATGTGTGTGTGTGCGTGTGTGTGTGTGTGTGCGTGCGTGCGTGTGTGTGTGTGTGTGTGTGCGTGTGTGTGTGTGTGTGTGTGCGTGTGTGTGTGCGTGTGTGCGTGCGTGCGTGTGTGTGTGTGCGCGTGTGTGTGTGTGTGTGTGTGTGTGTGTAGTGAAATATGTCTCATAGTTTCAAGGAAACAAATAGAATTGGAAATGTTTTTCCCCTTTTTACCATTCATTTTGACTGCCGGGTCAAATTGACCCGAACAGTATCGATGTAACAAGTAGACGCAGAGAGTGGTACAAATGTGTAAAGTGAATCATTTTCAATTTATATGTTGATTGGAACTATTAAGACAAATAGAAAAAGTTTCATGCAGAAAAAATATTTTTAACTATTTTTAAAAAAAATGTAAACTTTAAAACGGGTCAATTTGACCCGTAACATAACAGGAGGGTTAATTCTGTGAAACTGTTCTGCTATCAATATTTGATTTTACATGAAAATCAAATTAAAAGATGCTGTGTGTCATCAACATTTCAAACTGTACTCTATTAAAAAAAACAGGACAGTTGAAATGCAGACCGAAATACATGAACCGTAGTCTTCATAGCATCCAGCAGATGGGGGTGCAGAGCGTGATATGCTTTAATCACAGAAACTGCAATTTCTCTTTCTGACCGCTGTAGAGGCGCTGTTGTCACCCGCGAGCGGAGCCTTAGCTTCTAGCTCACGAAAAGCACCCAACAAAACGTACTAAAGCGACTTTACAGAAAGAGTTCCCAGCCAACATGCATAGTTGGGCCCCACATGGGGTTATTGTGGGCTAGTTGGGTAATGAGTGGGCATGGGATTTATCTGGGCTAACTGCATGAGACCCATATGGTTATCCCATAAAGGAACCCATTTTGTGAGCCCTGTTGGGCTAAATATATGGGTCCTATACAGGATTAATGTGGGCTAACTGGCAATGGGACAGAAATGGGCAATTTTATATGGGACCCATGTGGTTTTAGTATAATGGGCCCAGCATGGGAAGCCCATGTGGGCAGACTGTATTTATCCCAAGTGGTATCAATGTGGGCTCACCTTACATGGGTTCAACCTGGGCATGGATACATAGGGCCCATTACATTTTTATGTGGGCTAACTGGGAATGGGACATAAATGGGCATTATTATATGGGACCCATGTGGTTTTAGTATAATGGGCCCAGCATGGGAAGCCCATGTGGGCTAACTGTATTTATCCCAAGTGGTATCAATGTGGGCTCACCTTACATGGGTTCAACCTGGGCATGGATATATAGGGCCCACTACATTTTTATGTGGGCTAACTGGGATTGGGACAGAAATGGGCAATATTATAAGGGACCCATGTGGTTTTGGTATAATGGGCCCAGCATGGGAAGCCCATGTGGGCTAACTGTATTTATCCCAAGTGGTATAAATGTGGGATCACCTTACATGGGTTCAACCTGGGCATGGTTATATAGGGCCCAATACATTTTTATGTGGGCTAACTGGGAATGGGACAGAAATGGGCATCATTATATGGGACCCATGTGGTTTTGGTATAATGGGCCCAGCATTGGAAGCCCATGTGGGCTAACTGTATTTATCCCAAGTGGTATAAATGTGAGATCACCTTACATGGGTTCAACCTGGGCATGGATATATAGGGCCCACTACATTTTTATGTGGGCTAACTGGGAATGGGACAGAAATGGGCAATATTATATGGGACCCATGTGGTTTCGGTATAATGGGCCCAGCATGGGAAGCCCATGTGGGCTAACTGTATTTATCCCAAGTGGTATAAGAGTGGGCCGACCTTACATGGGTTGAACCTGGGCATAGATATATAGGCCCCAGTTTAATTTTATTTGGGCTAACTGGGAATGGGACAGATATATGCATCAGTATATGGGACCCATGTGATTTTAGTATAATGTGCTCAGCATGGGAAGCCCATGTGGGCTAACTGTATTCATCCCAAGTGGTATAAATGTGGGATCACCTTACATGGGTTCAACCTGGGCATGGATATATAGGGCCCAGTACATTTTTATGTGGGCTAACTGGGAATGGGACAGAAATGGTCATCATTATATGGGACCCATGTGGTTTTAGTATAATGGGCCCGGCATGGGAAGCCCATGTGGGCTAACTGTATTTACCCCAAGTGGGCTAAATGTGGGATGATCTTACATGGCTTCAACCTGGGCATATATATATAGGCCCCAGCTCATTTTTTTTATGTGGGCTAACTGGGAATGGGACAGACATGTGCATCAGTATATAGGACCCATGTGATTTTAGTATAATGTGCCCAGCATGGGAAGCCCATGTGGGCTAACTGTATTTATCCCAAGTGGTATAAATGTGGGATCAACAGATACAGATTTAAACTGTACATTGAATTTACATTTATAAATTCAATGTATATTTTAAATCTGTATCTGTTGATCAAAACCAACAAGAATTACAACTCATAGTGCCACAATCAAAAGCTAAACTAAAAAACAGGAAGTGAACCGTGTTGATTTCCCATCATGCTTAGCGGTATATTAGTGTTCAATTATAGTTTAAATCTGTATCCGTTGATCAAAGCCAACAAGAATTACAACTCATAGTGCCACAATCAAAAACGGGGAGTGGACTATGTTGATTTCCCATAATGTTTAGCAGTATTTTAGTGTTCCGGGCTGCACCATGAGTCAGAAGGACATCTGTGTTATAGAACTGCCTCTTGTTAAAGATTGGGTATTATCTGTTGTGAGGCTCAGAGTGTTCTTTGAGTGTAACTCACACAATGTTAAGACAGAAGTCACAGAGTATGGTGCAATATACGTGCTCTCGGCAGGTTGGATCGGAAAATCCGACACATAAATTATGCTGGTAAGAACACACATGGGTCTGTAATGAGCCTCATGTAAATTAACCATCTGGGAACCACTGAAAGCCCAGACAGTGCCCATTATAGTCTATCCGGGCAAACCCACGTGGGGCCACCATGGAAACTGTGGACAAACCCACTTATAACCCATATTTTTAGCCCAGTTGGGACCCAGTTTAGTCTCAGGTAGATATTCTTCAAGGCACACACATGGGTTTTACATGGGTCTCATTTAAGTTAAACATCTGGGTCCCACTGAAAGCCCAGTCAGGGCCCATTAAAATCTATCTGGGCCAACCCATGTGGGGCCACCATGGAAACTGTGGACAAACCCACTTATTACCCATATTTTTAGCCCAGTTGGGACCCAGTTTAGTCCCAGGTAGATATTCTTCAAGGTACACACATGGGTTTTACATGGGTCTCATTTAAGTTAAACATATGGGTCCCACTGAAAACCCAGTCAGGGCCCATTAAAATCTATCTGGGCCAACCCATGTGGGGCCACCATGGAAACCGTGGACAAAACCTTTTGGGGCCCATGTTTTTTGCACATATGTATACCATATGGGGCCCACCTGTGCATGCTGGCTGGGTTAGAGCCTTTACACGATGATTGCCAGAACTGCGTTCTTATAAGTGACAACTCGATGTGACTAACATCGTTTAGGGCAGGTACTGTGATTTTTAAACTTTTTCTTAAAAGAAAAAGAAAACAGTCGGTCCCCTTAAACCAGATGCAGCTTCCAGTGTCACGTGACCTGGTCACATGGCGATCGGTAGTCTCAGATCAACTGACTCAATACACCCATTAAAATCTCAAAAACACCGCGATGAAACAGTCTTTCAAAGATAGTAACGGATAAACAAGCCCGAAGCTTGTGCACTCTGGTAGCTGAAGTGAAAACAGACGAGGAGTGGGCCATCCCACCTGCGTCACCACTTACAGCGTAACCGACTCTCACATCGAAGACCAAACATGTAGTTTCCAACCCAAGCACTTATGGGTAATTTAGTCCTCTATACCTCACGTCCCTCTACGTCACACACGGTGACGTGCCGTTCCAACGATGCGTTCACGGACCTTTGCTGTCGGTCGGATTTTAGCGTCGAACAGACTTTTTTAACGCCCTAAAACACTCATAAATATCATAAAACACAGCGGTTAAGCAGTCTTTCAACAATATTACATGTCTAGAGACGAAACCAAACAGATAAACTGTCAGAACTGTGTGCACAAATGAACTCTGACAACCAGTAGTCTACAGAACCAACTTTTGTGAACACAACACAAAATCACAGCGATTCATGCAGCCTCTGCTTCTGGAATGCTAACGTTAGCCCAACCCAAAAGTTCTGGACACTAATTCACAAAATAAACGAAGGAAACACCACAGAGAATTCTGTTAATGAGCCAAATCACCAAATCACCTCCGGGAGAGCTTTGAACACGTTCCGAGGGAGGCGGGGGACATGGAGTCCGAGTGGGCCGTGTTTCACGCCTCTATTGTCAAGGCAGCTTATCGGAGCTGTGGCCGCAAGGTTGTTGGTGCCTGTCGAGGTGGCAACCCTCGAACCCGGTGGTGGACACCGGCAGTGAGGGATGCTGTCAGGCTGAAGAAGGAGTCCTATTGGGCCTTTTTGGCTTGTGGGACCCCGGAAGCAGCTGATAGGTACCGGCAGTCCAAGCGGCATGCGGCTCGGGTGGTTGCTGAGGCAAAAACTCGGGCGTGGGAGGAGTTCGGAGAGGCCATGGAGAATGACTTCCGTACGGCTTCGAGGCGATTCTGGTCCACCATCCGGCGTCTCAGGGGGGGAAAGAGGTACGAGACCAACACCATTTATGGTGGAGGTGGCGTGCTGCTGACCTCAACTCGGGATGTTGTGAGTCGGTGGGCGGAATACTTCGAAGACCTCCTCAATCCTACTGGCACGTCTTCCACTGAGGAAGCAGAGCCTGGGGACTTTGGGTCGGGTTCTCCGATCTCTGGTGCTGAGGTCGCCGAGGTGGTTAAAAAGCTCCGCGGTGGCAAGGCTCCGGGGGTGGATGAGATTCGCCCGGAGTTCCTTAGGGCTCTGGATGTTGTAGGGTTGTGTTGGCTTACGCGACTCTGCAATATCGCGTGGACATCGGGGGCAGTTCCCTTGGATTGGCAGACTGGGGTGGTGGTTCCCCTATTTAAAAAGGGGGACCGTAGGGTGTGTTCCAACTATAGGGGGATCACACTCTTAAGCCTCCCTGGTAAGGTCTATTCAGGGGTTCTGGAGAGGAGGGTCCGTCGGATAGTCGAACCTCGGATTCAGGAGGAGCAGTGTGGTTTTCGTCCTGGTCGTGGAACACTGGACCAGCTCTACACCCTCAGCAGGGTCCTGGAGGGTGCGTGGGAGTTTGCCCAACCAGTTTACATGTGCTTTGTGGACTTGGAGAAGGCATTCGACCGCGTCCCTCGGGGGGTTCTGTGGGGGGTACTCCGGGAGTATGGGGTACCAGGCCCTTTGATAAGGGCTGTTAGGTCCCTGTACGACCGGTGTCAGAGCTTGGTCCGCATTGCCGGCAGTAAGTCAGGCTCGTTTCCGGTGAGAGTTGGACTCCGCCAAGGTTGCCCTTTGTCACCGATTCTGTTCATAACTTTTATGGACAGAATTTCTAGGCGCAGCCAAGGTGTTGAGAGGATCCGTTTTGGTGACCTTAGAATCGCTTCTCTGTTTTTTGCAGATGATGTGGTCCTACTGGCTTCATCAGTTCGTGATTTACAACTTTCACTGGAGCGGTTTGCAGCCGAGTGTGATGCGGCCGGGATGAGGATCAGTTCCTCCAAATCCGAGGCCATGGTCTTGAGCCGGAAAAGGGTAGCATGCCCTCTCCGGGTCGGGGAGGAGGTCCTGCCCCAAGTGGAGGAGTTTAAGTATCTCGGGATCTTGTTCACGAATGAGGGAAAACTGGAGCGTGAGATCGATAGGCGGATAGGTGCAGCGTCCGCAGTGAAGCGGGCGCTGTACCGGTCTGTCGTGGTGAAGAGAGAGCTGAGTCAAAAGGCAAAGCTCTCAATTTACCGATCGATCTACGTTCCCACCCTCATCTATGGTCATGAGCTTTGGGTTATGACCGAAAGAACAAGATCTCGGATACAAGCGGCTGAAATGAGTTTTCTCCGCAGGGTGGCTGGACTCTCCCTTAGAGATAGGGTGAGAAGCTCAGTCATCCGGGAGGGACTCGGAGTAGAGCCGCTGCTTCTCCACATCGAGAGGAGCCAGTTGAGGTGGCTCGGGCATCTGGTTAGGATGCCTCCTGGACGCCTCCCTGGTGAGGTGTTCCGGGCACGTCCCACCGGGAGGAGACCCAGAGGAAGACCCAGGACGCGCTGGAGGGACTATGTTTCTCGGCTGGCCTGGGAACGCCTTGGGATTCCCCCGGAGGAGCTGCTCCAAGTGGCTGGGGAGAGGGAAGTCTGGGCCTCCCTACTTAGGCTGCTACCCCCAGCGACCCGACCCCGGATAAGCGGAAGAAGATGGATGGATGGATGGATGGATGGAGCCAAATCACATACAGGCCAGCATCTGGGTATACCATAGGAAGACAGCACTTCTAACTGTTGAAAACAACGGAGTCTTTGTCGGAACTGGACAGTTTCCGGTCCAGTTCAGAAGAAGAGACGGCTCACCGAACCTTCTCTAACAAACGTTGTAACAGATATAGGCACCACAGATCCCCAGCAAAATGTGACAACAGCACACAACAGAAACTGTAATGTAATAAGATGAAGAGTGGTGGAAGGGTGACACGGCGGTCACCGCAAAGATGTCTCACAAACACAGACACAAAATCATCACCCGCAGCTTCAAACATACGTTTAATATTCACTAAACTCTCGGTCATGTGCTCATACAGTTTGCACTACTTCTCATACTTGCACTAATGTTTGTATTACATCACTGCCTATAGTCATAATACTGTTTACATTCTCTGTTTACATTTATTAATACTGTTTACTTTTATTACTACTGCTTACATTTAATTACTACTGTTTACATTTACACTACTCTAATATCTACACCACTGCTGGTACATATACAGTGTGCTCTGAACGGTCTTATTTAGGGATGCCCAATGTGCCTTACTGCATATGCCACTTTTTGCCTCTATAACAACATCAACTACTACCTCATACATATACTGTGTACATTGACTCATACGCTGCTTTGCCACTTTGCAAATGTCAATGCTAGAAACCTTTAGTTTATTTTAGTTATACTTTTTATACTCTTTTTTTTATACTAGTATGCAAAAACTCAGGACAGTATTATGTTCATTAAATGTTTAATGTTTTAGTTTTAGAGTTGGTGTAAATTTTCATACTCTTATACCACTATGCAAAAAACTCAGGACAGTGTTAGTTTTACTATTTTATGCTTATGTCTATTATTATATGTTTCAGTGTTTCAATGTTTAGATGTTTACTGTTGCACCGAGGGACTGAGAGAAACGCAATTTCGGTCCTGTGTATGTCCTGTACAGTACATATTGCAGATCTGACAATAAAGTTGACTTTGACTTTGACTTTGAAAAGTGAAAGAAAAATAAATTCTAACGTGAAATATACCAGACAATGCAGTGATTAGCAACTCCCGGACACTCACCAGCCAGAATTATCTTTTCCAAGGTCCAAAACACGGACACGAACTATGCCAACAAATACCGTGACAATAGGCTACACAAAAACAATTCAATAACCGTTCTAGGGATGCGGACGAGCCACCAAATGTAATAATATAGGCGGGCGGTCAGTTTACTGACTTACCTATATTTTAGATGAAAGGTCTGAGCAGATTTTATCTACACAAATCTATCATTAATATTCACGAGTTCATCCTTTTTCCGGTATTAAATTGCTTTAAAGTGATTTGACAAATGTATGAATGAATGAACTTATGTTGGTCCACCAGAAAATAGACCTTTTATTGAAACAATCACAAAAGTACATTAAACATTTGTATCGATATTAGCTCTGATTTACTAACTACCGTAGGCAAAAAATCAAATTAAACAAACAGACAAGTTAGGTTTAACTTTCCTGTTGACACATTTATTTAACAGATTAATGGCTTATGAAAAATAAGAATAAGGAGGAAGAAATAGAATGAAAGCTAAGTTTAACGGAAGTTAATTATTTTGAAATGACAAGGTGACACTTTTCTCCACACGAGTAAACAGCTGGGCTCCCGCACGCTCAACCCACATCCACAACTCGTTACCTGTTGACGCTTCGTCTCTGTAGATAAGAGTTGAGAAGTATCTGGACAGACACAATGGATTGTTTTGTCCAACAGCCGTCCAGTTGAAACTTCAGCGTGTGTGAGCTGATTCCACGATACGAGGAAACTCGCCTCTCTCGGCAGGAAACAAGGTGAACTCCTGACTGAGCTTTCAAAATAAAACTCCCAGAAAACAAATTCTTTCAGAAATGAGTGAATGAGGCAGAGTAAGGCTTTACTGTAACTCGGCTGAGAAACGTAGGTCTAATTGACAAATGACCACCACGTTTCCAGCTTCCAGAGAAAACCAAGTTGTTTAGTTAGTTCTCTCCAACGCACTAAAGTCAAAACGGAAGTTAGACTTTATATGGAGGGCGGAGTTTGCCCACCTCCTGAATGGCTACTGGCTGGTTTAACAAAATAACGGATGGATTTTTCATCCCCATAAGCAGAAGGTCTATGAAGGACAACAGGAAATCTGTTTATATAAGCGGCCAGATGGACTGGCCCGTGAAGTGAAAATTATGTCTAGCTTGATAGACAAAACAGAGAAGTCAAAAGTTTCCTTGACTTGTACCTTGTGGGGCATTGGGGCTGGAGGGGGGGGAGGTTGGGGTTTGGGGCACCGGGGGGTTGGGGCTGCTTGGGCGGGGAGGACCCTGTCTTCGACCTGGGGAGGACCGGGGGGGTTCTGGGGGATATCTGCTAGGGGCGGCATGCGGGCCCTCGGGTGGTCGGTGGCGGCAGTCATGGGTCGCCGGTCGGTGACCCGGCTGTGCTGGGGTGGTTTCGGGGCGGGTGCCGGGGGCTTGGGACTCTGGGGACGTGTCGTCCCCGGGCTTGGGCCTGGTGGGGATCGGGGATCGTGGGCTCTGGTGGGCGGGTCGCCGGGCATGGGCTGACTGGCGCTCTGGTGCCCGGCTCTGGCCGGGGGCCCTCGGCTCGCTGGTGGGTTGGGGGTTCATATGCTGGGGGGTGGGTGTCTGGGGGCGTGACTGGTGGCCAATGGGAGGGGGCGGGCAAACCCAGCCTGGGTGTCTAATGTGTTATGTGTTCTGAAAGTTGTTAATATGAAGGGTGGGTGTAGTATTTCTTCTGGGGTGGGGATTGAGTGGATGTCCTTGATGATGGTCTTGGACTATGCTTGGCCGGTGTGCGGGCCCTGGTTGGGGCCTGTTCTTGGTGCTTCCTGGCTCTGTCGGCGGTTGGGCGGGCGCTCTTGGCCGTGTCGTCCATGTGGGATTTTGTGTCCTCTTGGACGGCGGGCTGACTGCGGTTCGCAGGGGTCACGGCGGCCCTGGTGGGTGTGGGCTGTTGGTTCTGCTGTTGGCGGCCCTCGGGGCCTTGTCCCTCTCTGGTCTTGGCTCAATGGCCTGGCGGTCGGAGAGGTGTTTCTTTTTCCTCGCTCCTTGGGTGGACCTTGGCGAGCTGGGGGGGTACGCAGGGTCAGCGGGGGAGCTGACTCGCTGTGGGAGCACTGTTCCTGCAGATATTTTTCTCCCCATCCCTCAACACGCACCTCCGCCCTCTTCATCTTAAATTAATACATGTAGGGAATTTGAGTCTCGGGTGTGCTGCAATGGTTCTACATCTCTGTTGTTCAGAACACCTGGGACTCAATTTTATATACACTTTAGACATTCATTCATAAACTTCTTCATAAAAGTCACATATAGGGAATGGATTGAGCACTATGGCTATGGGTGGCGGGATGACACCAATCTCACCCCCATGCCTATGCTCACTCAACATTATGCATTTAGACAATTAGGGCTTGGGTTAGAGTTGGAGTGGAGGGGAAACTGGTACAATGCCAGCCTTTGCTCCTTCTCTTTCCTTTTTAAGTACACTTTAGAACAACACTCACCAACAGTACATTTGGGGACGGGGTGTGTGTGTAGTGATACACCTCGTCTCTGATATTTTAGGGTTCACACCTCTCTGAAACTCTCAGTGTTACACTTGCTTGAAGCTCAAGGAGACAAGTGGACACTATATTTTGTTACAATTATTTTGAATTAATGGACACTAATTAATCAGATTGAACTTTCTCTTTAATGTGTGTTAATTCAGAATTGATCAAACAGTATACTTTTTGTCATTTCAATGATGATCTGTTACTTGCATGAGTTTGACCTTCTGCTGGTTTTATTTCTGCAAGAGCAAGCAGGCTCTGTCTCTAAGGCAGGAGTCGGGGTAAGAGCTGTTCTCTTCCTTCTCTGTTTTGTCTATGAAGTTAGCCATAATATTCTCTGTGCTCACAAGCAGGCCACCTGGCTGTTTATGTAAACAGTTTTCCTGTTGTCCGTCAAGAGACTTTCTGCCTATGGAATTAAACTTCCATCTTTTATTTTGTTAAACCAGCCTGTAGCCATTAAGGAGGTGGGGAAGACCCCGCCTCCCATATAAAGTTCATTTCCTGCATTTTTAGTTAGTTTTTGGAGAGAACTAACTGACAACTGGTTCTCTCTCCTCTGAAAAAGCTGGAGACGTTCCGGTCATATATCAACTCGACCCACGTTTCAGCTGGAATCATAGTAAAGCCTTACTGTGATCCTTTCACTCATTTCTGGAAGAATTTGTTTTCTGAAGTTTTACTTTGAAAGTTCAGCCAGTGCGATTGGGGCCTGTTCCTGCCGGTGAAAGCGTGCTCCCGCTCGTCTGATCCAGATATACACGCACGAAGTCATCTGGACGTTCACTGGACAACACAGTCCGTTAGTGTCCACAAACTTCTCAGTCCTCACCTCGCAAGACGTCTCGTCACCAGGTAAAGAGGCTTGTTTGTATGCTGCATGTGTGAGAAGCCCAGCTAAGACCCGTATGGGAAAGCTTGCCACCCTGGTTGTTTTCAAAATAATTAACTTCCGTTAACTTAGCTTCCATTCATCTTCTTCCTCCTATTTTCTTATTTTTCATAAGCTTTAATCTGTCAAGTAATGTGCCAACAGTTAAATCCTAACTGTCTGTTTGTTTTAATTTGAATTCTTGTCAACGTAGTTATTAAATCAGAGCTAATATCGATACAAATGTTTAATGTAATTTTTGTGATAGTTTCAATAAAAGGTCTATTTTTTGGTAGACCAACATAAGTTGGATTCCCTTGTGAAGTTACATTTTTCCTAATTACAGTAAAAGCAATTTAGTATCGGAAAAAGGAAGAACTCGCGCATTTACAATAATGGTGGCTCAGTAAGTGTTTAAATACCTTACGCCACATTATTTTCATTACATTTGGTGGCCGCATACGGTCTTATTTCATTACATTTGGTGGTTCGTCCGAGTTCCTAGAACGATTATTAAGTTGTTTTGTGTAGCTTATTATTGTTACGGTGTTGTTGGCATTAGTTTGCATCCTGTTGTGGACTTATGGAATGGTTTTGGCTGGTGAGTGTCTCAGAGATTGCTAATCGTGGCATTGTCTGGATTATTTCCCGTTAGAATTATTTTTTCTTTCACTTTTGAACGTGTGCATGAAGTGCGGTTGAATGTTTTGTCTGTTTTTGTGAGACGTTTCGTTACGTTTCGCGAGGCTGCATGCATTTTTCTTTGTTGTGACTGCCGTGTCACGGCTCTGCTTCATGTTTTTACATCTGCGGTTTGCTGTTAAACGTCTGTTTCACACATTATTATGCTGCTCCATTAAGTGCCTTTTTCTGTTACGTGTTTTTGCTTGAGGTTCGGGTGATCCCACTCAGCTTTTGGGCCGGACCGAGATCCGGTTCAGAGTGACGTAAAGTCCGCTGTTGTACACAGTAGCGTACTGCCTTCTCTGGAGGGCATGGGAGTTAGCCTGGATGTGTTGAGCTCATTTACAGAGTTTTCTACGGTGTAAAAATACGTTTATTTTGTGATAGTGGGTCTAGAACCTTGGGTCGAGCTAATGCTAAAAGCGGTACCGGGACAAGATGGCTGCTTAAAACGCTGTGATTGGTCCATTGTGTATCGTGTTCAAGAACGTTGGTTTCTGTAGACTGCTGGTTGTCAGATTCATTTATGTACACATTTCTGACGGTTTATTTGTGTTGCTCGTTTCTATGCACGTGATATCGTCGAAGACTGGCTTAACCGCGGTGTTTTACGATGTTTAAAAGTGTTTTAGAACGTTAAAAAGTCCGTTCCTCGCTAGAGTTCAAAAGACCGCAGGTCCGTGAACGCACCGCTCGAACGGCACGTCGCACGTGAGTGGCGTACGGTTAAGAAGACTCCATTTCCCATGAACGCTTGGGTTTTTGAACTACTGTTCTGTCTTCGCTGTGATTGGTCGATTACGCTGTAAGTGTTGACGCTTGCGCAGTGGGTGAAGCCCCGCTCCTCGTCAACTTTCACTTCAGCTGCTTGTCCCAGACAAGTTTCAGGCTTGTTTGTCCATTACTGTCATTGAAAAGACTGCTTCATCGCGGTGTTTTTGAGATGTTGGTGGATGTATGAGTACGTTGTTCAGAAACTACCGATCGCCATGTGACCAGGTCACGTGACACCGGCAGTGGCAGCTACTTTGAAGGCCCGACCTTTTTTCTTTTAAACGCAGTTTAAAATGTTTCACAGTCCAACCGATTTTACTCACATAATTTCATTTTTGTGAGAAAGGGGATACTAGAGTTTTGTCACGTCAGGGCTCTGGGCTTTCTGATTTGCTGTTTTTGATCCGTTGTTAGACGTCTGTGAATGTTTGGCAGCTCACGGCTGCGCTCACAGGTGATAACAGCGCCTCTATAGCGATCAGAAAGAGAATTGTGATCGCTGTCATAAATTTATCCAGCGCTGCTCACCCCACCTGCTGGTTACTAGAGAAGACACAGTCTTCCTGTAATTTGTACGTTTGAACGTTCCTGTTTTTAAACGGGTAACAATTTGAAATAATGGCCCTCATGCACGAAAATGTTCTTATTCTTATCCTAAATTTCTCCTACTTTTGTTCGTACGAAGCGTTCTTACGAACATGCCACGTCAGAACCAACAAACTCTTCTATCCACAGGAAAAGCGTGTAAACGGGCTGCTTAAAGGTGATGAATTCCACCTGTTCTACTCACCTGCGCGTGCTCGCGTGAGGGTAATTTACATAATTCCCACCCCTCATAACACCATATAAGGCCACGCTTCCTGCCTTCTGACAGCAGGAAGTGTCCATTCATTCAAACTCATGAAGTAAAAGGAGAACTTCACGCGTTCGGAGATCTGCTCTCAGTGGCGCTGTGGCGACCCCCCCACCCCCCCGCAGGTGTCGGATGGTCAAATATCTCTAATTTTAGTGTACTGTGTTACATTTAGTTTCACTCATTCAGAAGAGCGCACCGCTGCCCCCCCCCCCCCCCGCAAGTGTCGGATGTGTTTTTGAACAGAAGCATTTTAAAATGTCTCGAAACTACAGTTAACTTCATATTAATATTGTAGTGCATGCTGTGTCTCCCGTGGGTCGTACAGTATCAGAAATCAAGAATAAATGGTTTGATCTGAAAATGGCTTCAAACAAACGTCTCGCCGCAGCACGGACAGGAGGTGGTCAGTCTGCGAGATGGATGAGCAGACTGACTGCAAGACGCGCGATGATCCACACTCAGAACACAGATGACAGTGCGCCCGCAGTCAACAGGCAGCTTAAATAAAACATGACATGAAACGACTGAATAAGCTGGTTTCGCTTTTTCTCTGCGGTGCTGTGTGTGTGTGTGTGTGTGTGTGTGTGTGTGTCGACAGTGGCGCGCATGGTTGCGCGAGGCGCGTTGCGTGGCACAGGTGGTCGACATGAGTGGCGGGGGGGGGCGCGTGGCGTGGTTGCGTGGGGCGCGTTGCGTGGCACAGGTGGTCGACATGAGTGGCGCGGGGGGTCACGCGCGGGTGGCGCAGGGTGGTGGACGTGGGGGGGGGGGGGTTGAAGCCGCTTTAATTAAACCAATGTGGTTGCATTTAATTGTTTTTAAACTCTAAATATTTTCTAAATAACGAAATATGAAGTTATTCGTGGAGAAGATCCGTCTGGATGACAGCAGACTGACGCTCCTATATACGACAGGTCTGGACCACTCGTAGATTTTGTTCGTATCTGAATAAATTCGTAGGATACGAAAACAGTGTTGGATGCCACAAATGATCCTTAATCACTCGTACGCACAGGATAAGCACATATCTGTGCGTACGAACGGTTTGTGCATGAGGCCCATTGTACTCACAACACACTTTATTTTGATTTTCGCAGAGAATCAAATGTTGATGGCAGAACAGTTACACAGAGTTCAGACAGACATGTCTGCTTTTTGATAAAACTTGACACTTTTATCATTGATTCTGTGCAAAACAAACTGTCTGTTTTTATTTTATTTTAAACTGCAAGTTTAAAATAACACACATGAGGCTTCTTTTGTCTTGATTTTCACAAAATCACACAAAAAACAGCCAATTTTGTTTGACCTTGTCACGGGTCGACAAATTAATAGGAATCACTGATTTTTTATTTAATTTCACATCCTGGCATCACATGGTGAGACTGCACACTGTGACATAAGACCCATTTTACTTGAGTTTTCACAGAAGATCAGTACAAAGATGGACGTTCTGGCAGGTGCATCAACAAATTGTGGGATTGATTCATCCTTTGATAGGCACTTAGCTGCAAAGAACGTCCTTCAGGAACCAGGTGAACATCCCCTGGTGTTTTACGACAGGCTCCTCTCTGTTTACACAGGGAATAAAACTGTCCCGGGAATTGAGGAAGATTACCTGTTTAAAAGTCGTTTCACTTTGAATCTAATACCTTTCATAATGAAATGTGTTCGCTTCAATGTTAATTGCAAAGAGAGCACCATGGCAGAAATTAAACAATGTGCTATGGAATTTTTTGACGTGCTCGAACAGCGAAAAACACCCTCAGTGGTGTGCCCAGGTCAAAAGGTCACATCCCACTCGCAGGAAGTAGAAGAGGTTCCCTCTCCTTCAAAGTGCGAGAGGACACAGGTTTTTCATAATAACGAACATCAGCATGGTGCTACGAGCTGTAAAAGTGACTCTGATCGGTTCATGGGAAGTTCTGCTGCCCCTGCCCCTCAGGTTGATGACCCTGAGATGAGTAGAGAACCACACAAGGTAGGTGTTCGCTCTCTAGATGAACCCAGATGGTTCGGATCAAACCAAAAGAGTTCTCTCATGGATCTCACTGTAGGTGAAATTCGAAGGAGGTTGCATGGGAACCGTGAACCATTGAAAAATGGTCTGTCCCGACATGTACCCCCGAGAAGCGGCCCTCCTGCCCCTGCCCCTCGAGCTACACAGCTCGAGACATGCAATGAGTCACACATGCTCCAGATTATGGAAGCGGCGCCTCCGCGCGTGGACGTGACTGAGGTTGTGAGTTGTTTGTCAAATGATTTGAATGTTACAGTGGTTGACCAAGCTGACACAACGTGTGACGTTGTCCTTGATGATAACACAAACAACGTTGTTCATCCTGATGAAGCAACGCGCAGCACTGCCTTTTGCAACAACTCAGTGCACACAGTTGACAACAACAACGTCGGCACTGACATAAATGCTGACAGCAAACAAATTGCTGAAAATACACATCCTGAAGGTCATGAGGCAGACAGCCATCATGATGCTGACAGCGACGACGCTTACACGTGCGGGCGGCCGTGGTGTAGTGGTAATGGCAGTCGTCTCCCGATCGGAAAGTTGGCGGTTCGACTCCAGGGACCCGCACCATGTGTCGTTGTGTCCTTGGGCAAGACACTTAACCCTGAGTTGCTCCCGGTAGGACTGGAAAGCACCTTGCATGGTAGTCTGCCGCCACCGGTTTATGAATGTGTGTAGCATTCAATATATGTGTAGCACTTTGAGATTTTCAGTAATGAAAAGTGCGTTATAAATTGAATTAATTATTATTATTATTATTAAACAGACAGAATCACACGTACACAGAAACGTGTGGAAAAACCTGAATGGTTTCTGTGTAACTTTATAAAAAGGGGAAAAGCTAAGAGAGCTTACCTGCCACTCACATTGGAAGGGGTCCTCGCGCAAGAAGCGCTCCTGGTTAGCGGCTCAGACGTGTCTACCATGTCAGCCGAACTGTTTGAGGAGCTAAGGACCGCCGCTAACGATGTTGACAGGCAAATACCCTTTGTGAAATACACTTCTGGTGAGCAACAGGGCCTCGCAAAGACGAGGACAACCCTAATAGCCATGGTTCACATGCAGATTGGCGAAATGTCACTATACCACCCGATGTATGTGTCTGATCATGACTCGCTCCAGACTCCATTTGTGGTTGGCCAGGATTTTATAAATCGCTTTGAAGCGATTATAAATTATGGCAATCAGACAATGTGGGCCACAGTGAGCAGTCCACTGCCAATCGTGGTACCTCCCCAAGGTCGGGACACTGACTGTCTAACAACGGGTACCGCTGAGGTAAAAAAGGATTCCCCAACCGAGACCACAAACCCGGTAAGTGATCTTTCATGTACAGGTGAGACAGAGGAGACTCAACAGTTGGACCAGACTCTGGCCCATCACGAGAACCTCCTCTGTGGGCTGACACCTTCAGCACTCACTGAACACTACCTACCGCCGGTAGAGGAAGGTGTGGAGATCCAAGGGTCCCACACCGATGACGCTGTACTGTCCTGTGGGACAGGTAATTTGGCATACAGCCAAGCTTGCAGTGAAGTCTTGGTTCAAGGACATCTGAGTCCAGAAAGTGACAGTCTACAACACGCTGGCAGTCACTTGGACTTCATTGTTGCAGATTTTGAGGGTCCCTCCTCAAACAAAAGGGGGGCAGACTCACACTTCCTACCACAGGTAGAGGACGGTGTAGAGGTCCAAGGATCACGCACCGAGAACGCTATGCTGTCCTCTGGGACAGGTAATTCAGTTATCATCCAAGCTTTCAATGAAACCTTGGTTCAAGAGCATTTGAATCTAGAACTACTCAGAGATGACATAGTTCTCACAGACTCAAAGAGCACCTCTTCAGTCATGAAGTGGGAAGACGTACACCACAACGACAGTGGCCCGTCGCAGTCTGACCAGTCAGGCACACTTGCGACTGCGCCAACGGTTGTGACACACCTGTATTACGCAGAAAGAGGTAAACGTACAGAGGTACGTTGGCCGAAACCTATAAGGTTAATACCCTGATGCATGCTCAATAATCCAGGTAGAAAAATCTAAAAAAGCTAAGTCTGGTCCTCTGGACATTCAAAAAACAAAAAAAACAAAACAAAGCAAAAAATTGTAGAAACGTTTCGTCTTTCGTCCGAAAGACTTCCTCAGTCTGAGGTGCTGGGTTCAGCTCAGTCTTATAAATAGCACCCTCTCACAGTGTTACACAACCAGTTGGCTGATGACAGCCTGAAACCAGCTGCTCACATGATCAAGGAGGACCATCAGCCTAACAATGGATCGTTAGCACCCTGATGGTTGTTTGCTATTCACAGAGGGCTGAGTGATACCAGCAATCACAGCATTGTAGGAGGGGGACAGTTGAACTCGGAGGCCTCCACCCCTGTTTAATGATGGGCGGTTTCTTTTCACAAAGATGGCCTCCTTTACTCCTCTCTCAAACCATCGTTCCTCTCTATCAAGGATGTGAACATCTTCATCCCTGAAAGAGTGACCGCTGGCCTGGAGATGAGTGTAGACTGCAGAGTCCTGACCTGATGATGTTGATCTTCTGTGCTGGGCCATCCTTTTGGCCAGTGGCTGTTTAGTTTCCCCGATATAAGACTGATCACAGCCCTCCTGACACTGAACAGCATACACAATGTTACTCTGTTTTTGCCGGGGGACTGGATCTTTGGGATGAACCAGTTTTTGCCGTAATGTATTTTGAGGTTTAAAAGCCACTGGGACGTTGTGTTTAGAAAATAAACGTCTCAATGTCTCTGAAACCCCTGCAACATATGGAATGGCCACTGGTCTGGGTCTGGGTTCCTTCTTTTCACCTGATGGCTGGCTGGAGTCCTGTTTGGGTTTCTTCTCTGCTTTCAGGAAGGCCCAGTTAGGTCTCAGTTTCTGATAGAGGAAATTTGCAAACTGAGGTGTACCGCAAACCCACCCACACAGACCAGTATTTACAGTTTGACTCCCATCACCCTCTGGAGCACAAGTTAGGAGTCATCAGGACTCTGTACCACAGAGCAGACAGCGTCCCCACTAACGCAGGAGCCAGACAGAAGGAGAAATCACACACAAAACAGGCTCTAGAGAAATGTGGATATCCTAACTGGGCCTTCCTGAAAGCAGAGAAGAAACCCAAACAGGACTCCAGCCAGCCATCAGGTGAAAAGAAGGAACCCAGACCCAGACCAGTGGCCATTCCATATGTTGCAGGGGTTTCAGAGACATTGAGACGTTTATTTTCTAAACACAACGTCCCAGTGGCTTTTAAACCTCAAAATACATTACGGCAAAAACTGGTTCATCCCAAAGATCCAGTCCCCCGGCAAAAACAGAGTAACATTGTGTATGCTGTTCAGTGTCAGGAGGGCTGTGATCAGTCTTATATCGGGGAAACTAAACAGCCACTGGCCAAAAGGATGGCCCAGCACAGAAGATCAACATCATCAGGTCAGGACTCTGCAGTCTACACTCATCTCCAGGCCAGCGGTCACTCTTTCAGGGATGAAGATGTTCACATCCTTGATAGAGAGGAACGATGGTTTGAGAGAGGAGTAAAGGAGGCCATCTTTGTGAAAAGAAACCGCCCATCATTAAACAGGGGTGGAGGCCTCCGAGTTCAACTGTCCCCCTCCTACAATGCTGTGATTGCTGGTATCACTCAGCCCTCTGTGAATAGCAAACAACCATCAGGGTGCTAACGATCCATTGTTAGGCTGATGGTCCTCCTTGATCATGTGAGCAGCTGGTTTCAGGCTGTCATCAGCCAACTGGTTGTGTAACACTGTGAGAGGGTGCTATTTATAAGACTGAGCTGAACCCAGCACCTCAGACTGAGGAAGTCTTTCGGACGAAAGACGAAACGTTTCTACAATTTTTTGCTTTGTTTTGTTTTTTTTTTTTTTTGAATGTCCAGAGGACCAGACTTAGCTTTTTTAGACTATAAGGTTAATGTACAAGGTTCCCCATAAACTGCGCGAACAGCTTAGACTAAACAAAGGCATCCTAACTCGTGCCCATGGACGGACGTCCACACCCGTGCGCATGGTCCCTCATGACCACAGGGGGGTGATGTTAGGTCATGCCCATGTCAAGGACAAAGATTTCAATAACCCCACAAACGACAAAGATCTCGCAAACTCACAGACTTCATGGGAAAACAAGGTCGTCCAAGCACAGGATAGTAAATAAACTAAACAGTTTAAACTATACTAGTTGCGAAAAGAAACCGTTCCAACTAGAACTTAGAAACGCTAAGCATAAAACCCACAACAAAAACTAACCTTAACAACCGTTTAAATCTGCAGGATTTAATTGACATCGGTTATAAAGCTAAGAACTGTTTTTCTTGTGTGTGACACGTTGGAATCTGACGACCAGAGTGAGTTTGTTGTAGTGAAACGTTGTTTTTAGTTGCTTAATTGCTACTTTTGTGTTATTGAAGTTGTTATTGTTTTCTGAACACTCCCAGCCAAAAGAGGTTTTGATTGTTGATAAGTTGAAGACTTAAATGGATTTAACTATGCCAACATGCTGTTCATTTTGTTAAAGATCTCAATCTTTGAAGAGTCATTGTAGATCAATACTACTTAAGGTACTATAATCTACACTGACCTCCCAATCATTTAGGTAGAACCGATTCGATCGTTTCTATTCTAGATCTATTCATTTTGATGAGTCTCGCCATAGACTTCAAAATTTATAGGGAATACCAAATCTTGCGTCGTTCGTCTAAAAGACAACAGACATTTAGACCAAACTAGTTTTCATTTTTTTATTTTAGTTTAACCTAAACTAAATAATGAATGGAGGAATAGTTTGAAAGAAGAGGCCTTCGTTACAGAAGCCCTCCACATTTCTATAGGTATAGATCCCTATATCTGATTTTTACAGCATTGATCCACCCCTTAATTGGTAATTGTAGCTGATCTAATCCATGATAGCTTACATACCAGGTGCATATAGGTAAGGCCTAATGTAAAATCCCAATCATAAGCCCACCTAAAACCACATAATTGCATGACACATTGAACCAGGGTGGCACCGACTGGAAGCCATCCAGCCTGCAACCTTCGATGTGGGGACCTGCTGATCCAACGTTGGTCTTCAACCTTCATCCAAGGCCCGCCTCCTCTGCTTCAATCGAGGGATCCCCTCTACATGCTGATTAAAAACCATTCTTGCTGATGAAATCAATAACCCCCATCGTTGTGGATTTACCGTTGTGGATTATAAGACTTTGTTTCCAAGGGATCACAGACTCAGTTTTCCATGGGTTAACAGACTATGTTTTCCAAAGGATTGAAAGCTTACCGCAATGGGATTACCTACGAACAGTATGGAATTTCCAAAAACATTATGGGAATATAATTTTGAACTTTTTTTGACTTTTTTTTTCCACTTGCTGGATTACATAGAGGTCAGAGACATTCGGTGGTATCCTTTCGTGTTGGAACTCATCTCCAAGGACAGGCGATGACTTCCAAAAAGGGGGACTGTAGTGATACACCTCGTCTCTGATATTTTAGGGTTCACACCTCTCTGAAACTCTCAGTGTTACACTTGCTTGAAGCTCAAGGAGACAAGTGGACACTATATTTTGTTACAATTATTTTGAATTAATGGACACTAATTAATCAGATTGAACTTTCTCTTTAATGTGTGTTAATTCAGAATTGATCAAACAGTATACTTTTTGTCATTTCAATGATGATCTGTTACTTGCATGAGTTTGACCTTCTGCTGGTTTTATTTCTGCAAGAGCAAGCAGGCTCTGTCTCTAAGGCAGGAGTCGGGGTAAGAGCTGTTCTCTTCCTTCTCTGTTTTGTCTATGAAGTTAGCCATAATATTCTCTGTGCTCACAAGCAGGCCACCTGGCTGTTTATGTAAACAGTTTTCCTGTTGTCCGTCAAGAGACTTTCTGCCTATGGAATTAAACTTCCATCTTTTATTTTGTTAAACCAGCCTGTAGCCATTAAGGAGGTGGGGAAGACCCCGCCTCCCATATAAAGGTTATTTCCTGCATTTTTAGTTAGTTTTTGGAGAGAACTAACTGACAACTGGTTCTCTCTCCTCTGAAAAAGCTGGAGACGTTCTGGTCATATATCAACTCGACCCACGTTTCAGCTGGAATCATAGTAAAGCCTTACTGTGATCCTTTCACTCATTTCTGGAAGAATTTGTTTTCTGAAGTTTTACTTTGAAAGTTCAGCCAGTGCGATTGGGGCCTGTTCCTGCCGGTGAAAGCGTGCTCCCGCTCGTCTGATCCAGATATACACGCACGAAGTCATCTGGACGTTCACTGGACAACACAGTCCGTTAGTGTCCACAAACTTCTCAGTCCTCACCTCGCAAGACGTCTCGTCACCAGGTAAAGAGGCTTGTTTGTATGCTGCACGTGTGAGAAGCCCAGCTAAGACCCGTATGGGAAAGCTTGCCACCCTGGTTGTTTTCAAAATAATTAACTTCCGTTAACTTAGCTTCCATTCATCTTCTTCCTCCTATTTTCTTATTTTTCATAAGCTTTAATCTGTCAAGTAATGTGCCAACAGTTAAATCCTAACTGTCTGTTTGTTTTAATTTGAATTCTTGTCAACGTAGTTATTAAATCAGAGCTAATATCGATACAAATGTTTAATGTAATTTTTGTGATAGTTTCAATAAAAGGTCTATTTTTTGGTAGACCAACATAAGTTGGATTCCCTTGTGAAGTTACATTTTTCCTAATTACAGTAAAAGCAATTTAGTATCGGAAAAAGGAAGAACTCGCGCATTTACAATAATGGTGGCTCAGTAAGTGTTTAAATACCTTACGCCACATTATTTTCATTACATTTGGTGGCCGCATACGGTCTTATTCCATTACATGTGTGTCGGGGTCTTGATTTGTTAATTTCAATTTTATTTATTTATGTATTTATTTATATATATATATTATTTATTTATTTTTCTCTTACCCCCCTGGTTGCCTGGCGGACATTCTGGGGGTGGGCCGTCAGGGGTTGTGCTGGGGTGTGGGGGGGTTCGGGGCCTGCGGGTTTGCCGTGGGCGGGACTGGCAGTGCGCTCCCCCTGGGGCTGCTTGGGCTCGAGTGTCCTGCCCTGTCCTGTCGGCGGGGCGCGGGGTGGGCCGGATCTTGGATGTCTGCTACTCTCCACCCCAGAATGAATGGGCCTACCTCCTGGGTTTGGATGTGGGCTGCCCCATGTAGGGAGCAGGCACATGTCTTGGACCTGGGGGGTATAGAGTGTGCTTCGGGATTATGATTGGAGCGTGTCGTTATTGTTTGTCTTTCTATGACTGAGGGTGAGGATGAGGGTGGGTCTGAATGAGTGTGTCTGTGTATGAATGTTTAAGTGTCAGGCTGGGACTTGGACTGCCCCCTCTCTGATACTTCTGAGGCTACCTAGTGTCGCGCTCCTGCCACGTGGCCCCCTGGTGGGTGTTCCTCTGCCTGCGGGCGTGCTTGGGACCCTCACTATCTGGGGCTGGGCGCTTGGGCGTTGGTCGGCTCGGCCTGGTGGCTGCCTGGTGGGGCTCGGGTCCTCTGGTCCTGTCGGGTCTGGGCCTGAGGGGTGGGCGTCCCCGGTGCCCGAGCATCGGTGTCCGGCCCTGGGGCTACATCGGTGCAGCGGGCTCTGGCGGGGGCCTGTGTATTTGTCGCTGTTGACCCCGGGGGGTCATTGTGTGTGGTCCCTGGTGGGGTTCGTCCGGTTCTTCCCCTTGGTCGGATCTGGGGAGTGGACGAGTGGCTCGTCCTGTTCGGGTGGTCCTGGGGACTCTGGGCTCGGGGTCCTTCCTGGGGTCTTGGGCTTTGATCGCCCTTTCGTCTGTCTCGGGCTTTGGGGGGACGGATCTCTGATGCTTCACAATCGCTACTAAATGTTCTATTGGAGGAACCTTATTCACTTATGCATGCTCACAACCACACACAAATGGATGCAGGGATGTATATGTAGATATATGTAGATGGGTATATAAATGAATATAAATATATATGTATGTATACTGTATATATATTTGTAGGTATGGGTATGTTTATATATAGAAATCTAATGCAAGGTCATGAATATTATCAGTCTTTATGCTTGTATGTTTCGTTGCTGTGTTCTGTCATGTGCTTTGCAGGATTGTGGACGGAGGTTTGGTGTGTTTGCCTTGTGCTCTTTTTGTGGATAATTGTTGTTTTGTTGTCTCACTTTCTCTTTTCTTTCTTTCTCTCTATTAAAAAAAAAAAATAATAATAATAATAATAATAATAATAATAATAATAATAATATATAATAATAAAAAAATACATATTGGAGTGAGAGGATGGCTATAAGGTGTGAAGGGAGGCCATCTATAAATGGAAAAAAAAAAGATTCAAAGCCTACTGTACTGAAGAATAAACCAGCAGAAGGGTCAAACTCATGCAAGTAACAGATCATCATTAAATGACAAAAGTATACTGTTGATCATTTCTGAATGAACATACTTTAAAAGAAAGTTCTTTCTGATTGATTGGTGTTCATTAATTCAAAATAATTGTAACAAAATAGTGTCCACTTGTCTTCTTCAGAGCTCAAGAAAAGTGTAACACTCAGAGTTTCAGAGAGATGTGAAGAGGTTTAAATCCCATAACGGACATGAGAGTGCTGTATTGCTACAGTCTTATTGTCCAGCACTTTGGTTACCCCTGTGGTTTTTAAAATGTGCTATAGAAATAAAGTTGATTGATTGATTGAATGATATACATATATATACATATATACAGTACATATATATATACATATATACAGTATATATATATATATACATATATACNTAATTAAAAAATTAGTTCCACAATTTCTAAAACGCTTATTAATTTTTTTAGGTCCACAATTTCAAAAGCACAAATGTCTTATGAAAATTAGGGGAAGCTAATCTAATCCGCTATTTATATATTTCTATATTATATATATATATATATATATTTATATATATATATATATATATATATATATATATATATATATATATATTATATATATATTTTATATATAGCCGGCAGCGTTATCAATATTTGCACTACACTGCCAACTGAAAAGTAACAAAAATGATCCTAAAAGGATGAAATTACAAAAATCAAAGGATTTATTTAATACTTTACGTACATATATTCTATTCGGCCACGAAATTAACAAAAAATAGAATGATCTTTTAATCCCTAAAACCACGTTTAAATCTCAAATACACGGGTGTGTCGCCACCGCATTTATACATAAAAGTAACCCAAATACATGAAACTAACGACTCACCGTCGAATGGTTGACACAAAACACACAATAAAATCATCCGGCCACGTTAATTTGGCTTGAAACAGCTGGGTTCTCTACGGATTTATCCAAGAAACCAAGCACAACCAGCTAGAGTTAGCGTCCAGTTCACCTCTGATCCAGAAGATGTCAACATTCTATAGGTAGTCAACAGATTTAATGAAAAGTAACTAAAATACATAAAAATAACGACTCACCGTCGAATGGTCGACACAAAACACACAATAAAATCATCCGGCCGCGTTAATTTGGCTTGAAACAGCGGGGTTGTCTGCGGATTTATCCAAGTACCCAGCACAAACAGTAGCCACAGAATTAGCCCCTGAGTTCACCTCTGACCCGGAAGATGTCAAGATGGAATAGTCCATTTTTAGTAGGGGGATAAAGAAATCGACCGTTTTTTATTGCGTATTTAATGATCGTTTTCATCGTAACTATAATTATTTTTATGTTAAATGTACATTAACAAGCAGGATCAATGTTAGGGATGTAGGTGACTGGCAGGGGGGCGGCGGGGCCGGGGCCCCTGCTGAAATGGGATCCCCAGGCACATGGTAGATCCGAGTCTGTTCTCAGCTCTGCCCCCCTCCCCCTCACACCCTTCCTCCTCTCTGCTCTTTACGTGGGGAAAAAGGTAAAACAAGCCAGCATAAGAGCTTGTAAATAAGTTTATTGGTTTTTACTGATAGATAATTAGTTATTAGCGGTACTGCATTTTAAATAAAAATAGCACAAATCCGCTTATGAATTATAAAAGTTAGTCAATTCACAAAAACGCTGACAAAAAGTTTAGGTCCACTGTAAGCTGGATTATAGGGCTCACTGTTGATTTTAGAGAAAATTAAA
>JBBPBX010000742.1:29734-68238 GCA_038048925.1 Garcialebias charrua | reverse complement strand
ACATACACACATATACACACATGTATACATATATATACATATATACATATACATACATATATACATACATATACATACATATACACATACATATACATATATAATACACATACACATATACATACATACATATATATACATATATACATATATATATACATATATACATATATATATACATATATACACATATATATACATATATACACATATATATACATATATACACATATATATACATATATACATACAGTATATACATATATATATACATACAGTATATACATATATATACAGGGAGTCCTCGACTTACGCCAATCCTGACTTACGAATGTGCTCCCAACGCTAGTACGTGCTGTGTTTATAGATGAATGTGTGGTGTAATGTGTTAGCTAAAGTTCTGTGCATGTTTATGGACCAGTATGTACTCTTGTTCAGTCTCATGTCGATAAACGGGTGTGCGGCGCAGCGTACGAATGCCACGTGTTCTGAGTTCCGACTTACGTCAAAATCGGTTTACGAACAGTGCATAGGAACGTAACTCATACGTAACTCGAGGACTCCCTGTATATGTATACACTCATTGCATATATATGTATATATATGTGTGTGTGTGTGTATATATATATATACACATACACACACACACACACACACACAAACACACACACACACACACACACACTAAAATAAACATTTACATACTACTTACTCAGCACTTTGGTCCTGTGGGTGTTTAAAGTGCTCTATAAATAAAGCTGGTATGGTATTGTAAGATGATTTATTTTGATGTAAGTTGATTTATTTTGACATTTCAATTAATGTAGTGGAAATACAAGGGCAGTTATATATTTATGTTACTGTGTCTTAAGAGAGTTCTTCTTCGTGGGTTTTGGTGTGTGGTGTTCAGGTTGAGCGGGGAAAACCCGCAGACGTGGGCTGACGCTGTGTTGTGATGAAGCTGTAATGAAGGGCTGAATAAAATTAGTACAGCCAAGCTATTCCCTTTCAGCATGGTTACTCCTTCTCCACCCCACGACCTTCGGATGTGTTTGTAACACTTCTCCACCCCATACGGTGGTGTTACACTGGTGGCAGCGGGTTTGTGGACGCTTTGAGCGATTGGAGCGGTGAGCACATGCTGAGCATGCTACTAACCATAGCTAATGCTGCACATGCTGATAGGCGCTGTTAGCGGTTGCTGAGGACAAACTTTTTTTTCTTCCTTCATTTTTTTTCTCTGCTGCATGTTACAAGGACCAGTTATGGAGAGTAATTGTTGGGAACAATTACCTGTTCATTCTGCTACTGGTCGTACCAGGCCACAGTACAGCCACATCTTTGTGGGGGATGAAAAAGAGGACTTTTCTAAATGGTGCAGACGTTTGGAAGTGACTGTTGCTGCTGATCCTGATGATAATGAGGATAGTTTGGCCAAACTGTTACCTACATGCTTAGGGGGAGGTGCTTTTAGTTACTGGGACAGTCTATCTGATGCAGTTAAAACAGACTATTCAGCCACAAAAGAGAAGCTGAAGAGCGTTTTTGGACAAACTGCTTATTTGTTGACTTTCCAAAGCTACATTAATGCACACGGTCGCCTTCCTGGTGAAGCTCTTCCTGTGTTTGCTGCAGAATTTGCCGTTTGGTCGAGGAAGCTTTTCCAACTTATGATAATAATGCTAAACAGGGAGAAAAATTTAGACGCTTTCTTGCTGGACTTGACCCATACCTCCAACTGCGATGTCATGAGCAGGGTGTTAAGACATTGGAGACTGCGCTACAGTTGGCTATTCAAATTGAAACTGCTCGCCAAGCTAGTAGAGTGTTCACATCCACGGCTACTGCACAGTTTTTTTCAACACCAGCTTACCCTGCTGTCTCACCTGGGTGGTCTGCTCAGCTCCCTTCAACTGCTCCTCAAGGAGTCCACTTGGCTACTGTGGATGATTTCAAGAAAATGGCAAAGACGATCGAAATACTGTCAGACAAAGTTCAACAGCTACAAATGACGGTTGACCGCCAGCGTGAGGACGCATATCGACAGGACAGGTGGGATTATGGATTTCGTCATCGGAGCTCCGCTTCAGCTGGACGAGGTGAGGGCAGATATTCATCGGACGACTACCATCTGTCACCTCCATGCCACAGAGACTCATCAAACGACCGGAACACACATCGCCGCAGCTCCTTCCGCACATCATATGACGAGGAACACAACCAACGGAATTCACCTGCTCGAACCGGCTCATCTGAACGCTACTCGCAGGGCTACAGCGCTTCAAACAGAGGCTACGCTAGCCGTGGTCGCTCTCCTGACCGCTATGAAATGGGAGCTTTCCTCTCTCTCCCAGTCCTGGGCAGGTACGGTTCCGGTCCCCTTCACGACACAAAAATGGAGCAGGAAAACAACAATTTAAGGAAAATGGACATCACACATGACCCTACAGGACGCAGAGGTAATGGGATATTGGAAGTGGATCCGTATCAAGGGACAATCACTCACAAATATGGTAAGAAACACACAAATACAGTTGCCATGTCACGGATACCATTGGGACAGAACTCGATCAAGATGACAAGTGCAACGCTACCTGAGGCTCACACTTCGCCTAGTGATACAGGAAAATCTGTCTCACTGTCTGAGTTGCCATGCTCAACCGCTGAACCTTTGGAGGTGACCAATGTTGTATCAAAAGTGTGTTGTGTGGACACTGATAGGGCACAGGTAAATGTGGGGTTTGCCACATTACAACAGACATTATCTGACCATAACATGGACATTAAAACTGCACAACTTGCTGATCCTGTTCTCTGGGAAGTGCATTCTTGGGTAGAAAACAACAAACGTCCCTACCTCAGACAGGTAAAAGGTAGAATGCAGAGAAAACTATGGTGGCAGTTTCGTACTTGGTGCTATGTAACAACTTGTTGTGTCGCAAAGGCCAAAGAACGCCTGGGAAACCTGAGTTTTATCAAGTGTTAATTCCATTGGCACTGGTTATAGAAACAATGCAATTTTTTCATGGTAATCCATGTTCTGGTCATTACAGTGCTGAACGAACATTTAAGAAAGCATTGACAGTGTGTTATTGGCTAAGAATGAGATCTGATATTGAACATTTTTGTAATCAGTGTAAGACATGTGAAGCTTTTAGGAGGGTTGTACCAAAGCACAAAGCTCCTTTACAATCTATTCAGACTGAGAGACCATTTCAGTTGGTCTGTACTGACATTACCGAACTTCCAGTTACATCTGTTGGGAACAGATATGTGCTTGTGGTACAGGACCATTTCACCAAGTATGTGAATGCATATGCTATGGTTGATCAAAGGGCTGCCACAGTAGCACAGTTACTCTGTGAAAGGTATATCCCTGAACATGGTGTCCCTGAGGAACTGTTGTCGGATCAGGGACGGCAATATGAGTCAGAAATTATGCAAAACATTTGTCAGAGACTAAAGATGACAAAGAAAAGGACTTCCCCATATCACCCAAGAGGGAATGGTATGGTGGAGAAAGTTAACAGGACTTTGAAAGAACAATTGGCTCAACTCATCCAGGACTATGGAGGTGAGTGGGACCACTACCTTCCTGCTGTGGTGCTTTCATTCAACTCTACGCCACACTCAAGCACAGGGTATTCACCTTATTTCCTTGTGCATGGTAGAGAGCCCAGACTACCGGCTAATGTTCATGTGTCATCGCCAACAGTTTCGGATAGTCCAACAAACTATGGTGCAGAACTGGCTAGACGGCTGGACGCTGCTTTATCTGTCCCAATGCCAAACATGGACACGCTGCCGAGGTATACAGCTTTGTCTGGCTCATTACCCTTGCTCTTTGGCCAAACAGCGCAGACATCAGAAACTGCTAGGTCATTGACACTTTCACCAAGGAGACAAACTGGACCAGTCTCCCAGCAGCTGGCACAAACACCTCTTAGCTTGCCGCCCTCTGAGGGTGAAGTTGTCACCAGGTGTGGACGTCCTGTTCGGAAGCCACGATGACTGTTGTCGTGACAAAGTTACAGAGAGTTGTCTTTCATAAGACATGGTATGAAACAGGTGCATTATTAAAAAAAATAAAAATAATTGTTGTTCTTTATGTGGCCTTTGTTGTAAGTTTTTTTGTTCTGAGATTGTGTTTTGGAAAAATGACTTATGTTCTTTTATTGTTATTATTGTTACCTTATTTTGAAATGAGGACATTTCATTAAAAGAGGGGGAAGTATGTAAGATGATTTATTTTGATGTAAGATGATTTATTTTGACATTTCAATTAATGCAGTGGAAATACAAGGGCAGTTATATATTTATGTTACTGTGTCTTAAGAGAGTTCTTCTTCGTGGGTTTTGGTGTGTGGTGTTCAGGTTGAACGGGGAAAACCCACAGACGTGGGCTGACACTGTGTTGTGATGAAGCTGTATTGAAGGGCTGAATAAAGTTAGTACAGCCAAGCTATTCCCTTTCAGCGTGGTTACTCCTTCTCCACCCCACGACCTTCGGATGTGTTTGTAACACTTCTCCACCCCATACAGCAGTGTTACAGTATGGTATGGTACTTGTACTACTATCCTTACTTTGCCATTTTTCACTTATCACAGTGCTTCAGGGTACAGATACCCCATGATACATGAGGGGCTACTGTATTATGTGTATAATATGTTATAGGTATGTTAACCCTATGTGTTGCTTATCAGTTTGTGACATACCACAGTCTGCTTCATCTGATCCATCAAGACAGTCAACCACACCATCACAATGACTGTTACCAGAGATACAATTTCCTGTCTGGCACTGGAACTTATCGACTGCACATGGAGCTGTTCATAGACAATAAAAAAAATCTGTAATAAATCCATCTAGTAAACAAAATAAATCAGAGTGATGAGCATTAGCTCACCTGGAGACCCTAGGTTAACCCCACAGGTAAAGTTGGCCTTGAATCCTCGGCCATAGCCTCCACTGTCTGTGTAGAACCATACTGACATCTGATTGGCTGTTGAGAATAAATCACGTGTGGGTCCTTTGCTGCCAGTGAGCACAGCTGGAATGAAAATACAAAGAAGTTAGTGCATAATAAGCAGCCTGTACAGGTGGGGGTCTATCAGCAGAACACAGTCTCACCCAGTAAATTGGAATTAGGCCCTGTCCCATCCCGCACCTCCACCATGTCAAAGGTCGCCTCAGTATCAAAGTCTAGGAAGTGGAGCTGGATATTCTGACCCTCCTCAGCATTCAAAGTCCACAGACCTACAACAGATTGTTATGGGTAACATTCATTACGTCGACGGGTAATGTTTAACATGTCTACATAGAAGAAGTACAGGTAGAAGAACAGGTACATTTGTTGAGAGATTTCTAAGCATTAAAAGATGCTGAGAAACTGGTTTGAACCAATTTAAAATTTGATGCAGTCAGTGATTTCTCAACTGTCTTGTTTCTGTTGAAACTGAGTGCAACTATGCTGACCTGCAAATCAGTCAGGCTTGTTTTCAGATTCATAAATGGAAAAGGTACAGGTCATGGGTATAGATAGGTAAATGTATAGGTAAGAGGATAGATATGACCACAGATAGATGTGTAGGTATGACTCAGACATAGATTCAGGACATGTTTACTCACACTCTGCATCTTTAACATGGGAGCTCGGGTAGTTTGGAGAGCTAAAGAAAGAATTTGGTTCCCAGAGGTGAAAAGGTCCTCCACAGTCAGCTGCACAAATCAGGGAAAAGAGGGATGGGGGTGGGCAGGATCCACATCATTGGTGTGCTAGTGGCTTTAGTCAGATACATAGATTGTATCACTAATAATACAACAGACGCTACACAACAAAACAAGAAGACTGCACAATAGAATCAGCACAAATATTTTGAAAGAGAGGAACACATTAGTGGGGTTGGAATACTTAATTCACCACCTTAAAGGGAATGGTCCCAGTCTCTCTTGGAAAGTGGACAGGGTCTAAACATCACTTTCCATTGGGGATGTGGTCTATGTCTCAACTTTTAAATAGACAGGAGGATTTATATTACACTTTTAATGGGGGCTTGGTCAGAGTCTGACCTGGTCATTGGACTGGGTCAAAGTCTCAAGTCTCACTTCTTAAGTGGGAATGATCTGTCTCACCTGGTATTGGGGGCTGGGTGATTGGAGGCGGTACATTGGTTGGCTCAGGTGGTGAAGGGCCACAGGCATCAGATGTCAATGTGATGTCATCTAGAGCAATGTCATTTCTCATGCCTCCTTTCTTCTGAGCTTCAAAAATCACCTGTGAAGGCTATGTGAGCATTGAGCTGATCAATGCCACCACCTAAGCTGAGAACTTCCTGTGTGATGTTACTGACCGTGGCCTCTGAGGACAGGTTGAGGGTCACTTGGCCATAATTCCAGGTGTCACCATAGTTACCGTCTTTCTGGAACACCACAGTATCATCAACATTGTTCAGCAACATAGATGGACTAAGCAGGACTCTGAGGCGGTGGACATCTTCACCAAACATGTGATACCTGCAAATATGTTTACACATTTATCTGTTGATGTTTTTACATGTTTACTCAGGGACACACTTTAATAGTTTACTTCATGCTTATTACGTTTATTGAAATAATTTATTCGTGAGCAGATAAATGTTAACTCATTTCTCACGTTTCTTGAATACTTGCTTACATTTGTGCTTAAAATACTTTACATTTCATTGTATTTTAGTTGCTTATTAAACACAATTCAATTCAGTTTATTCATATAGCACCAATTCACAGCAGAAGTTGTCTCAGAACAATATATGGAAACATTCATATAGATTACAAAAGAAATAAAAGAAAAATAATTAAATTTTGCTTCCCTTGTTAGTTATTGACTTCTATATTTTATTGTTTTGCCTAACTGTCTGTATGGTTTTCCTTCCCTTGACCCTACAAAGTCAAAGTCAAAGTCAACTTTATTGTCAGATCTGCAATATGTACAGTGCAGGACATACACAGGACCGAAATTGCGTTTCTCTCAGTCCCTCGGTGCAACAGTAAACATCTAAACATTGAAACACTGAAACATATAATAATAGACATAAGCATAAAATAGTAAACCTAACACTGTCCTGAGTTTTTTGCATAGTGGTATAAGAGTATGAAAATTTACACCAACTCTAAAACTAAAACATTAAACATTTAATGAACAAGTACAAGTACCTGCTGGTGCGACCAGGCCAGCTTTGTAAATAAGAATTTGTTCTTATGCCTGGTTAAATAAAGGGTAATGAAATGAAAAATTAGTAAAAGATCTCTCGCTAAGGAAGCATCATATTGTGTTGAATCTTTACGTCATCAGTCTCCCACCCTGAAGCACAAAGGAAACGGTGGAAGGAAAAACTCCCTTTAACAGGAAGAAACCTCCAACAGAAGCAGGCTCAGGATGAATGGTCATCTACTTCCACTGGCTGGGCCTATTCTTTTTTGTCTTCTTGTTGATTTGCTTATTTATGTCTTTTGTTAAGCCTGTACACAGCATCAGTTTTTAGATGAGTATCTGTTATCTGTTCTCTATCAGAATTTCTACCTTTTTAATTGGTTCCATGTTTGTTTGTTCAGCTAAGGCAGATAGCTCAGCTTAAGTCAGTGCTGACCAAATCCGACCTTGAAAAATTAGTCCATGCATTCGTTACAACCTGGATGGCCTACTGTAACTCGCTTTATGCTGGGGTCAGTCTCCAGCTCATCCAAAATACAACTAGGCTATTATCAGGAGCTCATAGGTTAAACCACATTTCACTGGTTCTGTCCTCCCTTCACTGGCTCCCTGTACATGTCAGAATTGATTTAAAAATTCTTCTTCTGACATTTAAGTGCATTAATGGCCTTGCACCCATACCTCTGCGATCTTCTTCATCCTTATGCTCCTTCTTGGGTTTTGAGATCATCGGACCAGATGCTTTTGGTGGTACCAAAAACCAGGTTTAAGCTCAGAGATCAGGGGTTTTCAGTCATGGGCCCTAAACTCTGGAACAATCTGCCCATCAACATTCTACAGGCCACTTCAGTCCCTGTTTTTAAATCTCTCCTCAAAACACACCTGTACTTATTGGCATTTAATACAGGGTGATCTGATTTATAACTTCATTGTTGCTGATTGTGTTCGTGCCTTTTGCTTTTATTCCTTGACATTTCACACTGGGCGATATGATTTAGTATTTCATTGTTTCTAATTATGTTTCATGTTTTTATGAATTTATTACAGATGCTGTAATTATATCTTATTTTTATTTGATGCTGTGATCTATTTGTTAAACACTTTGATAACAGTTACTGTTTTAAATGTTCTATACATGTAAATTTGACTTGACTTGTTTGTCATTGTTTACCAGAAGCTTAAGCACATTGGCTGTAAGGGCAAAGTCAAAGGGAGGCTGTGGATCCTGAAGCTCCTCTGCCATTGGCCAGGGCTCAGAGGAGTGACAATGTAGAAGCCTATAAGAGATTAATTAATTGATTATTATAATTAATCAATCAGTACAGTCAATTTAAGCAATTCAGACAGATAAATCAGTACAGAACAATCAAAAGATACCGATCAATCTCAATCCATTATTGAGGGTTTTACAAAACTGTCTTTTTTATCACTTTCATTAAACCTACAGGCTTGTCTCATTGAGTCACGAGGACTCGTTTTCAAGAGAGAGCTGTTTAAGACAACAAAAAAACTTACAGATGAGGTACACACTTCAATAAACAGTCATAAAAAGCATTTAGTTGAATGAATGAATGTAAAATGCAATGTAAATAAAAACATGTAAATAAAAGTAATGATATAAAAGAAAAGAAAAGCAAGCTATGAAACTAGGTAAAATCACAGGAACAAGTCTGTATTGATTTTTGCACTGAATTTACAAGTTGTTTAAAATCCCTTAGAGAGGTCAAGGTCAACAGCTTCAGGTCTTTTTGCAAGGTGTTCCAGTTTACAGGAGTGGAGTAAGAGAAGACCCTTTTGCCAAATTCAGTCTGTACTGAGGGGACGTTGCAGGTAATGATGTCTTGAGAGTGCACGCTGTAGCTGCACTGACAATGTGACATGTAGGAGGAGATACTGTATATGAAGGCAGCAGACCAAAGAGCGATTTAAAGATGAAGAAATACCAGTGTGAGAGCCTACATGTAGCTAATGATGACCAATTGGCCAATGAGTACAGAGTGCAGTGCTGTGTACGGTAGTTATTCAGTTATGAATCTTAACGCACCGTGGTAGACTTAATCCAAAATCTGCAAGGTGCATGCAGGAGCATTCCTGATTCAAGATTCAAGACATTCATTCATTCGACCTTTATTTAGTCAGGTAAATCTTGTTGAGCCTCAAGATTCAAGATTCAAGATTCAAGATTCAAGAGCTTTTATTAACATTGCACCAGTTGTCACCAATACAGCGTGATTATGTATTCACAGTCATCCCGAGATGGAGAGTGTGTAAAGCTGCTGCTTATTCAGAACACATGACATGTTCTTCAGCGCAGCCTCTCTCATCCGTTTCGGGATGAAGGGCTCATTTACGAAAGCGACCTGCTACAAACTAAAGAATGATGAACATCAATGATACAAATACATTAAACAGTAAACAAAAGAAAAGAAAAAGTAGCAAAAAGTAGCAAAAACATTATAAGGTAGATGTACAAAAAAATCAAAGACAGGAACATATCTGCATTGGTTTTTGCCAGGATTCCAACAGATTCTGAAAACCATCCAGAGAGGTCAGGGCCGAGAGCTTCAGATCTTTTTGTAAGATATTCCATGAAGCAGGAGCAGAGTAGGAGAAGGCCCTTTTTCCAAGTTCAGTCCTCACTGACGGAACACTGCAGGTAATCATGTCCTGAGAGCGCACGCTGTAGCTGCACTCACGCAAAGACATGTAGGAGGAGATGTATGAGGGCAGCAGACCAAGAAGTGATTTAAAGATGAAAATGTACCAGTGGAAGAGTCTGCGTGAGGTTAATGATGTCCAGTTAACCAGTGAATACAGGGTGCAGTGGTGGGTACGATAATCACAACCAGTTATGAATCTTAGTGCACCATGATAGACCACATCCAACATCCGCAGGGTGCTTGTAGGAGCATTCATGTAGAGAATGTCACCGTAATCAATGGAGGGAAGGAAAGTCACAGATACAAGGCGTTTCCTAACATTCAGTGTTAGACATGATCTGTTTCTGAAAAAGAAACCCAGTTTAACTTTCAGTTTCTTCACTAGGTTTTCCACGTGGAGTTTAAAAGAGAGATGTGAATCGATCAGGATACCCAGATATTTATAGGAATCAACAAACTCAATAGGTACACCATTTGAGGATAAAATCAGAGGAAGAACTGCCGGAACCGACTTCCTGTTTGAAAAAACATCCCTTTGGTTTTATCAGCATTTAGTACAAGTTTGAGACGGAACAAATCTGACTGAATGATGTCAAAAGCAGATTGCAGAGACTGGAAATCCTTAGCTACTGTTTTAGCTTGACAGTAAACAACTGTGTCATCAGCATAGAAATGTAAGGATGTATCAGGGATGCTCTGACCTACATTAGCTATGTAGATTGTAAAGAGGGTTGGTCCTAAAACTGAGCCTTGTGGTACACCATTTTTAACTGTTAAATAGCTGGAAGAAGTACCGTTATGTTGAACACATTGCCTCCGATTGGAAAGATAGTTAGAAAACCAACCGATGGTGTGATCAGAGAAACCGATTTCTGAGAGCTTATGACACAGGATGTTATGATCCACAGTGTCAAAAGCTTTAGACAGATCTAAGAAAAGTGCAGCACAATAGTCCTTAGCATCCAATGCTTCAACAACATCATTCAGAACCTTCAGAGAAGCAGTTGTTGTGCTGTGTTTTTTCCTGAAACCAGATTGATGGAGAGGTAAGATGTTAAATGAGTCCAGATAATTTTTGATCTGAGAGTTTATCAGTTTTTCTAGAACCTTGGCTAAGATGCAGAGTTTAGAGATCGGTCGATAATTGTTCAGTGAGGTGGGGTCACCTCCCTTCAGCAAAGGAAGAACAAAGGCTGTTTTCCAAGCATCCGGAATGGTGTTTTGGCTTATGGACAGATTAAAGATGTGGGTCACAGGGACTGTGATGATATGAGCAGCCAGCCTTAAGAAATAAGGTGGAAGTTCATCTGGACCTGCAGATTTTTTAGGATCAAGATCATTTAACAGTTTATTTACCTCACTGACTGAGAACGGAGAAAAAGAGAAGGTGTGATTAACAGATGGTTGACTTGTAGGAGGGATTTGATTTGTAGAAGTTTGATTATTAGATAAAGTGGCTGATTTTCCGTTTGTAACTGTGTCAAATAATGAACTAGAAGCAACAAAATGTTTATTGAAACAGTTCAGGATCTCGTGCTTATTTGACACAGGAACAGAATCAACAAGAAGTTGTGATGGGAGGTCAGATGATTGGGGGGTGCCTGAGAGAGATTTGATGGTTTTCCAGAATTTTTTAGGGTCGTTTAGATTTTTGGAGGTCTGAGATAAGAAGCAGTGTTGGGAATGTTACTTCAAAAAAGTAATTAATTATAGTTACTAGTTACTTCGCCCAAAAAGTAACTGAGTTAGTAACTGAATTACTCACCTATAAAAGTAATTAGTTACCAGGGAAAGTAACTATTGTTTGTTTGGTTGGTTTAAGTTTAGATATATCTACGAATTTTAAGTAGAAATAATTACAGCACCTCAACAGAACATGACTGGTTGACATACTATACTTCAAGTTTTTTCTTCATTGCAAAATACAGGTTAACAAAATAATATAACAATTGTGTTTTCAGCTCTATGTACACCCTGTACTGTTCAAGTGTTTTCTTAGAAATAAAAGTAAACAGTTAAAATAAGTGCTTTGTAGTGTAAAATAAAATCAAACCCTCACACAACTGGTTCTTCAAGAATTTTCTTAAAAACAAAAGAACCATTTTCACAATATGAAGTACTTTTAAAACAGTACTGAAAAGCTGAATTACCTGAGCAGTTGATGCTTCATCAGATCAGATTACGACGGACGTAGACGCTCCGGGACATAATGTACACTTCACATGCACGTTCTTGCCTTTTACCTCAAGGAGAGTAAAGTAATTTCTGTATTTCCACTTTGAAAACGCCAACTTTCCCTCCAGACTCGCCATTGCTGCCAGACTTCTGTTTCAGCAGCGTGTGTGAGCTGAACAACAAAACCGATTGGCTGACCTCTACCTGACACTCTACCTTAGCCAATCAGCATCATCCTTACTTGTTTCGCCCCTCCCTCCCCTCTGCTCCCTCCCCCTCCACCCTCCCTCACCAAGGGGAAAAAACGTAAACAAACAGCACGAGAGCCTGCGCGCGGAAGACTGAAAGTAACGTACCCCCATTTAGTGTTTGTAACGGTAACGGCGTTGTAACGATAGACATAGTAACTACTTAGATTACCCGTTAATGAAAAAAATAATTCCATTTGTAACGCCGTTTATTTGTAACTCCGTTATTCAGAGTGAGAGAGTCAGAGAGTCTTTATTGTCATTTTCACCGCATGTGGTACATGTGATGAAAACGAGATTATGTACACGGGGTCCCAGTTACATCCAACAACAAATGAAAGAGAAAAACAATAATAACATCTAGAATTAACTAAGAATTAACTAAGAGAAACATCAACTAGTAATACACTAAGCCCTAATGTAGTGGAAAAACATCATTATCAGCTTTACATCAGGACTGGAACATCATCATCATCCCTATCTCCGTCTTCACTCACTGTTCTCTCTGCCTGCCTGGAGGAAATAAAGGCATGGATGAATCAGAATTTTCTTCAATTAAACTGCTCGAAGACTGAGGCCATATTGATTGGCACCCCTCACCAGATACAAACATCAACTTTAACAACAATCTCCTTCTCTGGTCAAGACATCCCCCTCTCCACCTCTGTTACAAATCTTGGAATAAAAATGGACTCTCATCTTACATTTGAAAATCACATTAAGCATCTGTTTAAAACCTGCTTCTTCCATCTTCGAAACATCTCCAGACTTCGCCCATCTCTGACTTTTCCTGATGCTGAGAAACTCGTCCATGCCTTTGTCTCCTCCAGGCTCGACTACTGCAACTCCCTGTTTATTGGTATCCCTGGCAAAAACCTTCAGAAACTTCAATACATTCAAAACAGTGCAGCTAGGATTCTGTTGAGAGTTCGTAAATTTGAACATATTACACCCATTCTCCATAACCTCCATTGGCTTCCTGTCACCTACAGAATTCAATACAAAACTGCTCTCATTACCCATCAATGCTTGCACGGCACTTCACCTGACTATCTAAAGGACATTCTTGCACCATATTCATCCACCCGGTCTCTACGATCACAGAACAGTAATTTCCTTTATATTCCTCGGACCAAATTGAGGACCATGGGAGACCGAGCATTCTGTGTGGCTGCCCCCCGCCTGTGGAACTCCCTCCCTGATGACCTGAGAGCTCCACAGTCACTGGTTGACTTTAAAAGCAGCATAAAGACCTTTCTTTTTAAGCAAGCCTATTCTGCCTCCACATGATTTTATCTTTGATCTTAGCTGATATCATTATTGATTTTACTTGATTTTATTGATTTTACTTGTTTTATTTTATTTATTTTTTAAGCAAGCCTAATCTGCATCCACATGATTTTATCTTGATCTTAGTCGATATTATTATTGATTTTATTTGATTTTATCACTTGTTTTATTTTGATCTTTGCTTTATTACAATTTGTAGCACTTTGAGATTTTTATTAATGAAAAGTGCATTATAAATGGAATTCATTATTATTATTATTATTATTATAAACAGCAGCACGAACATGAGTCTGTATGAGCAGATGGTCACAGATGAACACAGCAACAAGAAAACAGATCAGCATCAGCATGATGTGATATTTTGCAGTGTTTATTCTCATTATTTATTTATTCATGAGTCTAACAGCCTCAGGGTAGAAGCTGTTCCTCAGTCTAGTGGTTCTACATTTGATGCTCCTCAACCTCCGTCCTGAGGGGAGTGGGGCAAAGAGTGAGTGTGCTGGGTGAGTGAGGTCTTTCATGATGCAGGTGGCTCTTTTCCTGCATCTGGAGGTGTAAATGTCTGTGATGGTGGGGAGACTGACTCCAACAGGTCCTGATGGTGGGGAGACTGTGGGGTGACTGATGGTGGGGAGACTGACTCCAAATTCCCATCACTGATAAGAAGTAATTACGTTTTGCGGCTTTGATGGCAGTTGTGCATTTATTCCTCAGCTGCCAAAATTTCAACCACTCAGAGTCTGAGACTGATTTTCTTGCTGTGGCCCAAAGATGATCTCTCCTGTTCAGGAGGTCATCTAGTTCAGGAGTAAACCAGGGTCTGTCACGGCTCTTTATCCTGAACTGCCGGAAAGGTGCGTGTTTGTTTACAAAGAGAATGAAACTATTATGAAAATAGTTCCAAGCGGTGTTCACGTCATTGATTAGTAGCATACGTTGCCAATCAAAGTGGGATAGATCCCAGAGGAATGACTGTTCACAGAAACATTTCAAATCCCTTTTTTGAATTATTCTGGGCTTAGCAGGTGGAAGTTTAGTGGATCTAAGAGCTGCTATTACGGAATGATCACTCAAAATGTTAGCAAATACACCTATACCAGGAAATTTGTGAGGTGCATTTGTGAAAAACAGATCTAAGGTGGAAGATTTTTCGGGACATTTTTTGTTTGGTCTGGTGGGAGAATCGATAAGTTGTGTTAGATTGAGAGATAGGCAACATTCCTTGAATTTATCACAGAGGGGGGTCGACTTATTCCAATCAATGTTGAAATCTCCTACCATAACAATCTCATTATGTTTTAAATTTCCTATGAATTCAGTCAGGGAGGACAGAGCTTCAGGTGTTACGGAGGGGGGACGATAACAACCTACAACAGTTATGATCTGACCTCCCTTCAAAGTGATGTTCACAGCTAAAGCCTCAAACTGGTTTGCAATTGTTTTATTAGACGCAATCCTGGCAGCCAAAGAGTCTCTGATGTAAATAGCGACTCCACCTCCCCTTTTATTACGATCTCAACGATAGATCTTAAATTCATTGATTGCCAGGTCATTTTTCAAAACAGATTTGTTGAGCCAAGTTTCAGAGATAACGATCACATCTGCCCCAGAAGAACGGATTAGGATTTTCAATTCATCAAGTTTTTTTAGGAGGCTACGAGCATTTACATGCAGGAAATGGAGACCTGAATTATTTTTAAACTCACTGGGAGTACTGTAGTTAATGGAGGGACCTGGGTTGGGCTGAATCCCTGAGATCAATAACAACATTAATATCAGACATTTACTTGACTTCTTTGTCACTGATGTGTAATTACAGGAGTTAACAATGTGACATTTTGCCCCCATAATTGAACCATGAGAAACATTGATGAAGACACGATCATTCAGAACCCAAAAACAATCAAAGTTGCAATGATGGGCAGATCCAGATGTGTTGATAAGATTCAGTGATTCCAGGTAGTCTGAGAACTGAAAATAATGACAGTAATATGAATGATGCAGAAAAGTCTCAGACCATAAAGCGTCACAAATTAAGTGGGCAAACAATTCCGTTGAGGAGGTCCAACTACAGTTTGTGTGAGAGGGGATCCAGCCCCCCTGTGAATATGAATGGATGTGGCCCTGGTTAACACAAGCTGGATCCAGAATCAACGGGTAGAAACAAGCAATTTGCAGCAAACAGCAGAGTGTGGTGCCAGAAAAGCCTCCTAAAATTAAAGGCATGATTGTAGCCTGTATCAGGACAGCAAAGGAACAACAGTGTGAACAGCGTTTCTCTCCTCCCGTCTGATCAACAATTAGCTTCCAACAGTGTGAAACAGGCACCATCAAACAGCGACGATCCTGCGACGATCCTGATCCTCCGCGTTTCACTTTCTGCTCGTCTGATCCACAAACAGCTCTCAACAGTTCACAACGGTGTGAAAAACAGGCACCAAACAGCGACGATCCTGATCCTCCGTGCCTCACTTTACGCTTGTCTGATACACAAACAGCCCACAACAACAAAATGAGGCTCTTTAAAGTTATCTGCAACAGGTAAGATGTTTGTTGTTGAGCTCACAACAACAAATGAGGCTCTTTAAAGAATTATCTACAGCAGATAAGATATTTGTTGTTGTTGAGGTATTGGTTTCTTCAAAAATGAGGCTCTTTAAAAAGTTATCTACAACAGGTAAGATGTTCGTTATTTTTGCTGCTCTCCTTTTCAGCCTTCAGCCTCTTCAGAATAAAAAGCCACCTCCAGAGAAAACCACCTCCAGAAAAAAACACAGCAAGTCTTACCAGAGGGGCTGAAGACCTCTCAGCTCCAGAATAATTTCAGCAGCAGTTCATCTGCGCGTCCCTCAGATGAACGCGCGTGTGAGCAGAATGAGCACAAAGCAGAGAGTGCAGCTCCAGCTACATCCCCACGGCCGCGCGCAGATGGGCTCAGGTTCCACGGAGGTAAACAGACTTTAATGTGGACTAAAGACGGTGTCCCCACAGCCAGTTTGGTTAGGTTCTGGTCCAGTCAGAAACACCTCCCCCACGCTCACGAGCAGTGATGGCATAGTTACATTGAAAAAGTAACTTAGTTAAGTTACTGATTACTTGATTTGGAAAGTAACTAAGTTAGATTACTAAGTTACTTTATTAGTTACTTTCAGCTGCTGTTGCCAAGAGCCCTCTGTCACAATACATAAAAAACGTAAATGTATTAATAAAATAATTACTAATAAAAATATTCAAAAACAAAATGGTCTTTCTTTACTTCATTAAACAAATAATATTTTTACAAAAAAGTATTTCTGTAAATACTTTTAAAAATAAATAATATAATAAAGACAGTCTTTCAACGTCAAAATCAGAGTTTTTTATTTTTATTTTAGGAAATTGTGTACACATGGTCTCTGTTACATCCAAACAAACATATGCTCTTGAATGCATCGTGAACTGCCTGCATGCTGTGCGTTCTCCTGACACGAAATGGAGCTGTTGTAGATGAGCTTGTTTGCGTAAATACCAGAAGAAACAAGAACAAAGAATGTATTTGTATGTAAATAAGACCTATTGACAGACCTATTGTGACGATTGATAGCTGCCATCAACACCAGTTTGTACACAGCAGGAGGTGGGGGGGCTGTACCGAAGTCAAGTTGTTTTGGTCGCGGGTGGGGGGGACCTCCTGTCTCAGCTCTCTGCTATGATTCGACCCGGAGAGGCTCCTGGCTCCATTGTTTTACTGAACTGCAGTAAGTGATTCTCCTCCTCTCTCAGCTCCGTGTGTGCGCACCTCAGTCCAGTCTGTTTACGTTCCTGTCAAGCACACACGCGCTGCATGGTGTGGTGTCAGGTTTCAAACAGCCCGCAGCTGACTGAATTTCCGCGTCTTTTTTTTTATCACTCCCCGGCCGAGACGCATTGAGGAAATAAAATAAAATTACAGTACTACAGAAAATTACAAAAAAGTAACGCACAATAATTTGGAGAAAGTAACTTTAATCTGATTACTGAATTTTGAAATAGCAACGCGTTAGATTACTTGTTACTGAAAAAAGTGGTCCGACAAGAGTAACGCGTTACTTTGTAACGCGTTAGTGACATCATTGCTCACGAGCCAGGTACGCTTATCTTCCCCACGCCACGAGGTCAACAAAAGACAGCAGAAAAAAATCAGCAAAGTCAAAAACTTCCCTGCTAATCTTGTTGAAACCAGGAGAACCGCAGGTCCAGGTCCAGGTGCAGGTGGGACGTTCAAACGGGGTCCAGTGAGAGTGGCAGAAGAAACACTGGGTCTTCGTGGGCGGCTCTCCGGCTTTGGGGCTCACCTGGCCGGGCAAGGTAGCTCAGAATGACCGGTGAGGTGAAAACGTCCGAACCTGGTCCGACAGAAAATTTTTTGAACGGTCCCGTCCGGCTCTCTGAGTTACTGAACACCGAATTCAGATGGAAGATGGACCAGCTTTGGTCCAATTCGAAAAAACAGGTCAGTTAGATGATGAAAGCACTCAGAGAGACCAGAGGGTGCTGCCGCTCGTTAGTTCGCCGGAACTTCGCCGATTCGCCGGACATGATTGACAACTGAGTACATCCATGAATGTCAGTTGATTGACAGGCAATAACTTCCTGTTCTGACTCACCTGAGCTGTTCCCTAGGGTATGATCCATACTCGGCCCTGTTAACGGAGGGAAGGTGGCCCCTCTGGTTCTGATCCAGTCACTGTCATCATCATGCTGCTGCCGCCAGTAACACCAGCCAGAATCAAAGCTGCAGCTGAGCTTCTCCTGGACTGAAAACAGAAAAGAACAGGACATGATGAGATATCGGGAAATACTCGGATGGCTTTAGTTCTGGTCAGTCCTGCAGTCTTACCAGACAGGTTTGAGGTGTTGGCAGTGCTGTAGGTGGCACTGAATCCAGTCAGACTGTTAATATCATTAGACATAAACTCCACAGTTGATTGGTCACTCAGCAGCCACACAGTCCCAGGAGGGGTGGAGCCTGATAGCTCAGCTACCAATAAAAGGATGCTCAGATTAAAAAGTCATAAGCAAGAATCAAAACTGTGGTATGGTTTTTAATATCCTTCTTCTAGTCAGATCAAAAGTGAAGTAATGAAGGAAACCCTGGGGCAACCCAAAGTATCCCTGTTTTGACTTCGTTCAACAAAACTAAAAACACCTTGAAAAACTGATAAAGTAACTTGTTAATTTACCTGTGAGCAGTTTGTTTGGTCCAACTCCTTCATAAAATGTCAGGGTGTCAAACGTTTCTTCAGTCTCAAAGTGATGGAAGTTCACCTGCACCCAGAGTCCATCATCAACCCTGGAAACAACCCAACATTACATCAGCAAAAAACAACATACATCACAACAAATATTTTTTGAATGAACTCTGACTTTGTAGCTGGGATGCCCAATGTGCCTTACTGCATATGCCACTTTTTGCCTCTATAACAACATCAACTACTACCTCATACATATACTGTGTACATTAACTCATACGTTGCTTTGCCACTTTGCAAATGTCAATGCTAGAAACCTTTAGTTTATTTTAGTTATACTTTTTATACTCTTTTTTATACTAGTATGCAAAAACTCAGGACAGTATTATGTTCATTAAATGTTTAATGTTTTAGTTTTAGAGTTGGTGTAAATTTTCATACTCTTATACCACTATGCAAAAAACTCAGGACAGTGTTAGTTTTACTATTTTATGCTTATGTCTATTATTATATGTTTCAGTGTTTCAATGTTTAGATGTTTACTGTTGCACCGAGGGACTGAGAGAAACGCAATTTCGGTCCTGTGTATGTCCTGTACAGTACATATTGCAGATCTGACAATAAAGTTGACTTTGACTTTGACTTGACTTTTGAATATTGCTCAGATATTTGACCGGGGTTATGACTGGGTTTTAATTATGGGGGATTTTAATATTCATGTGTGCTACCGGAAAAGCCTTTGGCTCAGGAGTTTAAAAATCTTATCCAGTCTTTTAACTTTGTGCAGTGTGTTGTGGATCCTTCTCAGCAGCAGTGCTAAACACTTGATTTAGTTTTTACATTATGGTTAAGTTATGCTTATTTGTCATGTGCAAGTTAACACAAGGTCAACAAATGCAATGAAATGTTCAGGATGAGAAAAAAAGATTAGACTTGCTAACAAAAACAATAAATACCAAATCATGCAATAAGGTTACAAATAAAGTACCAAAAAGGGAAAAGAAATACAGGAAGTCCTCGACTTACGGGCAACGGAGAGGCCATCTGCGGCCGGGAGCTCGCCTGAATGTCCGGTTGGCAGCCTAAGATGTCGGATGGACACCGAGCTAACATGCTAAAACACAGAGAAACAGCTCCGGCAGCCTTTTGGATGGGCTAATGGGCGCAGCTAATGGCGGGGCTAATGCTAATGGACGCAGCTTGTTTTGGATGGACGGACACCGCGGAGAAACGGCTTTCAGTGTTATTAACACTTTTTCTGGCTCCAAATGTATGGAGTTAACATGCTAACTGTCCTTCCTGTAAACAGTTTGGACCACGTGGAGCAGCACGAAGCTGCAGAGCTCTGACGTGCAAGAGCTAACATGCTAAAAGACAGAGACAGGCTTGACCAGCTCAAAGTAAGAAATTAACATTTTTTATTTATCCATATTTATGTGTTTTTTGATAATTATGTACTACATTGTGTTAGGATAGGTGAAGTGCTTGGTAACTGTACAGTTATGTAATGTATGTGTAGAAGTGGCGGCTTGGGTGGTCCCCGACTTACGGCAAAATCAGGTTACGAACGATGCGTAGGAACGGAACTCGTACGTAAGTCGAGGACTCCCTGTACATTGCTCACAAAATTAAAGGGAACACTAAAATAACATATAGTAGACCTCAATTAATTAAATATTGTCATTGAAAAGCTTTATTATTAGCACAGTAGAATTAATTGAGAAGAAAATAACACAAAAATTATCAATGTAAATCAAAACTATTACACCATGGCGACCTGGATTTGGATTCATAATTAATATGAAAGTGGAAAATAACATGACAGGCTGATTCAACGTCAGTGAATATTCCTCAAGACAAGTCTAAATGAGGTTCAGTAGTGTGTGTGGCCTCTACGTTCCTATATAACCTCCCAACAATGGCTAGGCATGCTCATGATGAGACGGTAGATGTTCTCTTGACGGATTTCGTCCCAGACCTGGATTAGAGCATCATTTAGCTCCTGAACAGTCTGTGGTGCAATGTGGCCTTGGTGGATTGACCAAAGCATGATGTCCCAGATGGGCTCAATTGGATTCAGGTCTGGTGAACGGGCAAGCCAGTCCATAACATCAATGCCCTCATCATGCAGAAACTGATGACACACTTCAGCCACATGAGGCCTATCATTGTCATGCATAAGAAGGAACCCAGGGCCTACTGCACCAGCAGATGGTCTCACAATGGGTCTAAGGATCTCATCCCGGTACCTTATTCCAGTAAGGGCGCCTCTGGCTAGCACATGGAGGGCTGTGCGGACATCCAAAGAAATGCCTCCCTACACCAAGACTGACCCACCACCAAACCCGTTGGAGGATGTTGCAGGCAGCAGAATGTTCTCCATGTTGTCTCCAGACTTTGTTACGTCTGTCACATGTGCTCAGTGTGAACCTGCTTTCATGCCCAATACACATACTGCTCCATTCTCCAAACCCTTATGGTCAAACTACTCACACTAGGACTAAGCCCCTCCATTTGCAAATAGGTCCTAGACTTCTTCACCACTCCATTACCACTCCATTACCACGCCATTACCACTACGCCACGGGCGGCTGTGACGTAGTGGTAATGGCAGTCGTCCCCCGATCGGAAGGTTGGAGGTTTGAATCCCGGTTCCCCACACCATGTGTTGTTGTGTCCCTGGGCAAGACACTTAACCCAGAGTTGCTCCCGGTAGGACTGGAAAGGCGCCTTGCATGGCAGTCTGCCGCTACCGGTGTATGAATGCGTGGATGGTTGGTATTGTAAAGCACTTTGGGGGTCCTCAAAGGGGGCTAGAAAGCGCTATATAAATAATCTCCATTTACCATTTACCATTTTTAAACAGACCAGCATCAGTGAGGATCAATAACTTCTCCTCCTCCATCATAAGCCTCAGCACTGACGGTCCTAAGGGACAAAGAAATAACTAATAATTTTTGGGATTTCATTTATAAGGTGGGAAAATACCCTGTACGACCGGTGTCAGAGCTTGGTCCGCATTGCCGGCAGTAAGTCAGGCTCGTTTCCGGTGAGAGTTGGACTCCGCCAAGGTTGCCCTTTGTCACCGATTCTGTTCATAACTTTTATGGACAGAATTTCTAGGCGCAGCCAAGGTGTTGAGAGGATCCGTTTTGGTGACCTTAGAATCGCTTCTCTGTTTTTTGCAGATGATGTGGTCCTACTGGCTTCATCAGTTCGTGATTTACAACTTTCACTGGAGCGGTTTGCAGCCGAGTGTGATGCGGCCGGGATGAGGATCAGTTCCTCCAAATCCGAGGCCATGGTCTTGAGCCGGAAAAGGGTAGCATGCCCTCTCCGGGTCGGGGAGGAGGTCCTGCCCCAAGTGGAGGAGTTTAAGTATCTCGGGATCTTGTTCACGAATGAGGGAAAACTGGAGCGTGAGATCGATAGGCGGATAGGTGCAGCGTCCGCAGTGAAGCGGGCGCTGTACCGGTCTGTCGTGGTGAAGAGAGAGCTGAGTCAAAAGGCAAAGCTCTCAATTTACCGATCGATCTACGTTCCCACCCTCATCTATGGTCATGAGCTTTGGGTTGTGACCGAAAGAACGAGATCTCGGATACAAGCGGCTGAAATGAGTTTTCTCCGCAGGGTGGCTGGACTCTCCCTTAGAGATAGGGTGAGAAGCTCAGTCATCCGGGAGGGACTCGGAGTAGAGCCGCTGCTTCTCCACATCGAGAGGAGCCAGTTGAGGTGGCTCGGGCATCTGGTTAGGATGCCTCCTGGACGCCTCCCTGGTGAGGTGTTCCGGGCATGTCCCACCGGGAGGAGACCCAGAGGAAGACCCAGGATACGCTGGAGGGACTATGTTTCTCGGCTGGCCTGGGAACGCCTTGGGATTCCCCCAGAGGAGCTGCTCCAAGTGGCTGGGGAGAGGGAAGTCTGGGCCTCCCTACTTAGGCTGCTACCCCCGCAACCCGACCCCGGATAAGCGGAAGAAGATGGATGGATGGATGGATGGATGGTGGGAAAATAACTTTTGTCAGAGGTTCAAATAGTTCTTCAGTAGTTACAATGTTCAGAAACACAATTTTCTGTGGTATATTTTTCTGTATCCTGAGAACCCAAAATGCACTGAATTCAGAGAATCACCCTCCTGGTTTCAGTTTAGTTTTCTGTTTAGTTTAATCTCCACAGCCCAGGTTTGATTCAGTTTCCCGGCCCTGTTCTGTTAATTGTTTCCAGGTGTGTGTTATTACTTCCTGTCTTGTCTGTGTGTATATATACTCTGTCTGCCAGTCTGTCCTTTGTCACGTCGTCGTTAGGTACTGCCTAGTCTTGTCTTGTTTCTGCCTTGGTCCCGTCCTGATGGTTCTGTTTCATGTAAGTTTTTGCTGCCATGTCAGCTCTTTGATTTCTTCTTTATTCAAGTATTTATTTTGTATACTTCCGAGTTGGAGTACATGCCTACACAACTGGATTCGTACCCACCTCTAATGTAAATCCTGACAGTCGAGCCTGGAGGAGACAAAAGCATGGACGAGTTTCTCTGCATCAGTAAAAGTTAGAGATGGGCGAAGTTTAGAGATGTTTCGAAGATGGAAGAAAAGGATTTAAACAGATGCTTAATGTGATTTTCAAATGTAAGATAAGTCAATTTTTATTCCAAGATTTGTAACAGAGGTGGATGTCTTCTCCAGAAAAGGAAATAGTTGTTATAGTTCCCTGATGCATGCTCAATAATCCAGGTAGAAAAATCTCAAAAAGCTAAGTCTGGTCCTCTGGACATTCAAAAAACAAAACAAAACAAAGCAAAAAAAATAAACAGTAGAAGCGTTTCGTCTTTTTAGCAGCACAGTGGCACAACTGGTAGAGCTGCTGCCTCTCAGCGAGCAGGGCCCCGGTTCAAATCCCGGTCCGGGGGCCTTTCTGGGTGGAGTTGGCACGTTCTCTCCGTGCATGCGTGGGTTTTCTCCGGGTGCTCCGGTTTCCTCCCACATTCCAAAAACATGCATGTTAGGCTGATTGGTAACTCTAAATTGACCCTGGGTGTGAGTGAAACAGGTCTCTCTTGTAAATGAGTCCCCGTGGCTCAACGAGGCTAGCCTGTATAAATAAAGGTTGAATTTTGTCCGAAAGACTTCCTCAGTCTGAGATGCTGTATTCAGCTCAGTCTTATAAATAGCACCTTCTCACAGTAGATCAACCTGAGCTGAGTGTGACATGGCCGAGAGGAGGATCAGTTCGTACAAATCCGAGTCCATGGTCTTGAGCCAGAAAAGGGTAGATTTCCCTCTCCGTGTTGAGGAGGAGGACCTGCCCCAGTTGGAGGAGTTTAAGTATCTTGTGGTCTTGTTCACAAATGAGGGAAAAATGGAGCGAGATCAATAGACAGATAGGTGCGGCATCTGTAGTGAATCGGGTGCCGTACCGGTCTGTTGTGGGGAAGAGAGAGCTGAGTCGAAAGGCAAAGCTCTCAATTTACAGATCGATCTACGTTCCTACCCTCATCTATGGTCATGAGCTTTGGGTTGTGACCGAAAGAACGAGATCCCGGATACAAGCGGCTGAAATGAGTTTTCTCCGCAGGGTGTCTGGACTCTCAAAGATAGGGTGAGAGCTTGATCATCCGGTAGTGCCGCTGCTTCTCTAAGTCGAGAGGAGTCATTTTAGGTGGCTTAGGCATCTGGTTAGGATGCCTCCTGGACACCTCCCTGGTGAGGTGTTTCAGACACGTCCAACCCAGAGGAGACCCAGAAGAAGACCCAGGACACGCTGGACGTAATAATAGGAATAAAAAATAACACGTTTTGTGTTAGCAGAACATAATCGTTTCTAAAAAAAGCTAAGTCTGGTCCTCTGGACATTCAACCACCTTGAATGTCCAGAGGACCAGACTTAGCTTTTTTAGATTTTTCTACCTGGATTATTGAGCATGCATCAGGGTACCTCAAGTTTCCTTTTTGGACATGCATGCATATATGTGTACACATTGTACTTTAGACGAGATTATTGCAGCCTCATATGAAATCAATGATGATGATGATATCGGAACTGGATCGGTATCGGCCAATATCCAGATGTAAATATTGGGATAGGATCGGAATTAAGAAAATGTGGATCGGTGCATCCGTCCTTCTCACGTGAACTTGATATATGTGGCTGGCCATGGCAAAACCAGGAACAAGTCTCCCCTGGGTCATTTTGAGTTATTTACAGAATCTGAAAGTGTGGGTTCTAAGCTATCCGATGATGCCAAACATATGGCACTCAAAAAAAATGAAGATACAGCCATTTCAATGTTGGCAATCTGCAAATAAGATTAGGGAGAAAACAGGCCTCAAAGATTTAGAAGAATGTCCCCATTCCAGAAGGGTTACCTGGGGGTGTTAACAATTGCTGTTCATTTACATTAATTTGCCTTAACCCCAACCCCCAACACTGACTGTCAACACAGACTCTGCCTAGGAAGGTGTGCAGAACTTTAGCTTTGCTGGCAAAATTACTTTTGATCTTTTGAAAAAACAAGAAAAAACAATTGTATTTTAAGAATACAATACTCTGACTGAGGAAGCCCTCTGGAGTGAGGGTGAAACGTTTCTGCTAAAAAGAAACTGTCCAGATGAACTGATTGAGAATGAGCGGAATTGTATTTTAAGTTATTGTGACATGTTTTACACATTAATAATGTTGATTGTTGTGTCACAGAGTTATTGTTACAGCCCACCCCCAAAAAATAAGGGTCACATCTAAAGAGGACACAGAAACTGAGTAAACTCAGGAGATGCTTATGTTGCATCTGATGAGGTTAGACAGGGGGACAACAAAATAAATTAAGGCTTTACATACACCAAGCTCCTGCACAGACTTATTTTAGATGTCACACAAGGTTTTGGTGTTGGACATGACCTTTGTGTCATCAGAGCAGAAAGGCCTTATCTTTACATATAGGTCTTTTTTATTAAGCTTTTGTGGGCTGGTCGGTATCCATCCATCCATCCATCCATCCATCCAGCCATCCAACCATCTATCCCACATGATATTTAAATTATGTTTTTCAAAGAAAGAAAGATAAGATTTCTTGTTTCACCAAATATATATTAACATAAAAAATAAATTCTAAAGATAATCTTGCAGAAAGATAAACAAAAACATATTAGAGCAAAATTATCTGGAAAAACAAGGCTATTTTAATTAAACACGCTGCTCAATTCAGCTTTTTTGTTCCTGATGACAGCCAGCTGACAACAGCGTGAACTGCTGATCCATCCGATCTTAACTGTACATTTTACCTTTTCAAACGGCCAGTTGAATCTGCATAATTGGTGCACCATTATCGTGCTTTAAATTTTAGTTTCTTTGCTGCGATTTGCAAAACTTAAGCCAATCCAATGTGCGTGATATTGCGCAATGCGCGGCTGGACACAGACCACGGCTGGAGCGCATTGCGCGGTGATTTCGCGTGTCTGCTTTGTCTAATGAAATAAAGATAGTGGATGGATGTATGGACGTATGTATGGATGGATGTATGTATTGTGTATGTATGTATGGATGGAAACTGATTTGCTTGCGAACGCAGTAAAAGCTTCTTTTTTTTCTCGGGTCGGTCAGAAAAACAGCTGACAGCTCTAACAGCTTTGATCTGCTTTATTTTCCTTATTAAATAAGGACATTAAAGCCGACCAAATCCACCATGTTACGTTACAATCCTTGAATAAAACACCAACTATTATTCAGTGTGGTGTTTGGTGTTCTAAAAAAAAAAGAAAAAAAAGGTCTTCACCCCATCAGAAACTGAAGTATTCCTGCAAAACGCCTTTTCTTTTCACTGGGCAGGCTGTAGATGTTAAGTTAAGTAGCCATGTGTTTCAAATCTGCACATTATTGGCCGAAACCAATAACAAAAGCTCCAATACCAGCCAAACAAGTCCGCATGTTAATCAGCTGTGAGGGTCCCCGCCCCCAGTACGCAAATCCCTGCGGCTTGTTTTTACTCTGAAAACAAACTGATTTCTAACACAAAGTTTATCAGTTTAAACACTTATAAAGTGTTTTTTAAAGCATGGGATGGTTTCTTCACAACTTCAACTAGTATATTTAGCAAAAAAAACGATTTTCACTAATTTCTCAGAACTTGAAGGTTTATTGATTTTTTTCTCAGTTAGAGTGCGCGCGACTTGTTCCTACTTGGGCACTTTTAAGTGGTTATACGGAAATTCCCAAGCATTTTTACTGGTTATATGCCATGTACTTGTGTATCACATTAGCCTGGCCCTCGCCTTCCTACACAGCTCCGCTCAATTCTCATTTCCCTTCACTGCACAGTCTGGGACTTCTGCCATAGACAACGATTTCTCTGGTAAATTTTTGACCGGACGAATCAGAGAACAGAAGGGGCGGAGTTTTTGGCCCCTAACCCACGCCCCCACCTGTCCCAGCGTAGCCAGCGAGCATTCGCATGTTCTCATTCAAAGCGATGCAAAGCGATGCAGGACTGTTTTATATGTGACACAAATGTATTAATTTCCCCTTCTTAATCCCTTATCTGGAGTTTTCTTTTGTTTTTTTTCCCAAAAGTCAAGTAATCGCTCCCTCCTCCCTCCTCCCTCCTCCTTCTCCTCCTCACCCTCCGCTGAGTGAAATGAACAAGGAAATGCCTCAGGTTGTCACGAGAGAATTAAAGTCAGGTTTTACGTTGCTGCCCGAGTCCCATCAGATTTCCTGGTCTTCTTGTGTGTTGGACCAGCGCTCCATGGTTTTATTTTATTTTATTAGGACATTTTATTAACATAACACAGAATATCCAAAGGCAGCAAGAGAAAATTCAGCAGGAGGCGGAGCTGAAGTCAAGTTCAGAAGACCACGGGGGAGCGCGCAACCAACGAGCATTCGCATGTTCTCATTCAAAGCGATGCAGGACTGTTTTATATGTGACACAAATTTATTAATTTCCCCTTCTTAATCCCTTATCTGGAGTTTTCTTTTGTTTTTTTTTGCCAAAAGTAAGTGATCATCGCTCCCTCCCCTCCTCCTCCTCCTCCTCCTCTCCCTCCGCTGAGTGAAATGAACAAGGAAATGCCTCAGGTTGTCACGAGAGATTTAAACTCGGGTTTTAACTTGCTGCCCGAGTCCCATCAGATTTCCTGGCCTTCTGGTGTGTTGGACCAGCGATCCATGGTTTTATTTTATTTTATTAGGACGTTATATTATCATATAAACACAGAATATGCAACGGCAGCGACAGAAAATTCATCAGGAGGCGGATGTAAGTGCAGAAGCTCTCACTAGTCTAGCCCCTTCAAGCTCTTTTTTACGCGACACATTTCTTCAAAAAAGGAGGTCTTGAATCCAGCGATTATATTTGTGTCTTTACTGAACTTAATAAAAATATACACAAAAAAGGCATACAGATTCAAAACAAATAGAAAGTGACGGTCAAAAGACTGTGTTACTCTTCGGGTGCCAGACTTCTACTGAATAAACGAATGCTTACGTCATATTTATACCCATTTCAACAGCCAATCAGAAGGCACCACGTCATAAGCTTCAACAGCATACAATTCCAAATGCTTATTTTTCTTCAAACAATAGAACCTGGCTGTAACTCACAGAATCAATTCAGGCAACAAAATAAACATTTCTTTTAAACTTAAATCCTTTATATGGCTCCTACATTTTCCGGCCCCTAATTGACTATGTATTAACATATCAATTATTAACTCAACTTAAATTGGAGCCATACATATTTCAGTAACTTATCAAACAAAAGCTTGCTTAATTTGGTTACAAAACAGTCTCTTAATGAAAAATTTTATTCTCCATTCAGATGCTTCTGGAAGTCGTCCAGAGTCATCCAGTCCATGTTGAGGTCCATTCCAAGACTCAAAGTGGCTTGGCTCTTGTCAGATTTGTCAGAGCTCTATGGTGGCTCCTGATTTTCATCACAGACCACGTAGAGTCTGGGCTCACTGTCCTCTCTCCTCTTCCTCCTATCATTAGCTGATATTTTCTTCTTCCAGCTTGGATGCTGCACGTCCTCAGGCCTCTCCTTTCGTTCTCTGAAATCATCTGTAGGTTGTGCTTTTCCCGTGCATTCCTCTTCTCGCTCGTCACTGTCCAGGCTAAAGCCAGAACTATGTCCCGGTCTGGTAGCCTCTTGTTGCTTGGTCCTCTCCGTCTTCTCGTGGTCTGGTTTCTGTGCAGCAGACTTCTTAGCAGGCTTGGAAAACTTTTCACTCTTTCCTGTTAACTTTGTGGGCTTGCTGCTGCTTTTCTCTACAGCAGGTGGATGAGTTGGTGGCCTGCGAGGAGCTCGATCTTTGGCCTCACAATTTAGCAGGGACTTTTTAAATAGATTGGTTGAGCCACTAGCATCCTTCTTTGCTTTCTTTTTCTTTTCCTTTTCTCTTTTGTCTTTATGCTTTCCTGCCTCCTTTGCCTTCTCCTTTTTGTGTTTTTTCATATGAACATGCTCGTCGTCATCTTCATCTGAGTCGGCAAAATGTTTCTTTGTTTCACTCTTTTTCTCCTTGGGCGGAGAGTGAGTTGTTGGGACTCTGTCTTTTTCCTCATCCGTCTCTGGTGCCGGAAGGGGTCTCAGCTCATCTATACGTTTGTCCTTCTTCAGATTTCTACTGAGCTTTCTTTTTAAAGAGTTGAGCCTTTGTTCAACATTGTGTGGCATTATCATATTGTCATCTTTCAGAGGCAGCTTGATGCAATAATGACCATCTGTGAGCTGTGCTGATGTAGTTACAGCATGCATGAACTGCTTATCCTGCTGAGATGGTTCTTGTTTGTCCTCATACTGTCTCTCTGGGAAATCTGCATGGTAATGCTTCACCAGCATGTCTTCAATGTTCAATACAGATATACGATTGACAAGAAAATCTTGTTTTTTAGTGACACATAAGTCCATAACTTGACATCTGCTGACTGGTCCATTTACCACCCAGCCCAGAGCTGTTTTCACAGCATATGGTCCATCATTCTGGCTGTTGATAATCTTCCACGGCTCCATAGCCTGGTGAGCATTAGCTCCAATGAGAAGTCCAATATTTGACTCTAGTCTGGGAAGATGAACTTGGTTCAGGTAAGGCCATCTCTCCAAATCTTGCTCTTTTGGTATATTACTTCTTGTTGCAGGGATGTCTGGTTGAGTGTACACATCTGGCAGCGTGATGAAGTCTTCTTCATCGAGACCACAGACCTCTAAATCTGTAAGAACATAACTACAGACTTTCTGTTCCTGTGCCATGGTGCGAAGAAGGATTTCTTTCTTTTTCCCACGAATATTTAACTTATTCGCAAGATCCTCGGTGCAAAAGGTTGCTGTGCTACCTTGATCCAGGAATGCATAAGTCTTAATGATCTTCCTGTTTTTCTTGTGTCTTATCTGCACAGGTACAATGGGAAGTATGCAGTCATTTTCTCCGGCCCCAGTGACTTCACTTTTACAACCGGCAGACACAAGAGCACTTGTAACTTCACTTGTGTTTTGTGGGTTGTCATCCACGTTGTTTTCTTCTGATACAACGTCCTGCTTCAACACATGTAGAATAGTGGGGTGCTTAAGAGAACAGTCAGAACATGAGGCCTTCTTTCTACAGTCTTTATATAAATGACCTGCAGTTAGACACCCAAAACAAAGACCGTGTGATTTCAGAAACTGTATTCTTTCTTTCGAAGGCTTTTCTTTAATTTTGTTGCAAACACTCAAAGCATGGCTGTTCTTACAATAAAGACATGGGCTTTGAAAAGCACTGACTGTTTTGAATGAAGAAGTTTCATCATGTTGACTCTTTGTTGCATCCTTTTCAGCAGGAGATATATTCACAGCAAAACTGCTTCTCTTTGAAAGGCCTTTAACTTGGTCAAATTTCTTTTGTGCACCACTTTGACTACCTGGAGAGACATCAAGAATATCTCCAAATAACGGATCATTGGCAATCTTTGCTTGTTTGTAGATGAACTCCACAAGATCAGGAAACTTGGCTGGTGTTCCTTTTCTTTCTTTAAAGTTGTAAGCATGACTTCTCCATGTTTCTTTCAGTTTATATGGAAGTTTGCACAATATGCTTTTCATGTTTGTTGGGTTGTTCATTTCACACATGTAGTCCACATCAGTTAATGTGTTGGAACATCCAATCAGAAATAATGCAAATGTATTCAGCCCCTTTCTGTCATCTGGGTTTATTTGAGGCCATTCCATAGCTTTTTTGATATATGCTGTGGAAATGGTTAACTCATCTCCATAGTGTCGATCAAGCAAAACCCTTGCTTCTCTATAAGCTCTGTCTGGCTTCATGTGCTCACAACTACGTACAAGTTCCAGCGGTTCTCCGCCTGTGAACTGTTCTAAATAATACAAACGATCTTGTTGGCTATCCGTTTGGTTCTCTATGGCATGCTCAAAAGCTCTTATGAAGGATCTGTAGGTAAGGGGGTCACCCGTAAATACTGGAACTTCTCTCTGAGGAAGTCGGGACAAACCTTGCTGTTTTATGAGCATTTCAGTATGGTGATTTTGTTGCTGCAGAACCTGGAACAGATCAGCTGAAAAAGCATCAGAACACTGGACATGTGTTGGAGTGCTCTTTGATACAGGAGGGTTGAGATTTGCCTGTTGTCCATCCTCTGAGAATGTTTCTTGTTTTTCTAATTTGCCTGCAGAATGAACAGGCTCAGTTCTGAGTTTTGGAGTAGCTTGAAAATAATCAACCTCAGACTTCTGAGCGTCTTCAAACTCTTCATACACCTTTAATTTTGCATCTGAAATAGCAAGTTCTGTTTCAATTTCTAGTTGCTCTTTTCTAAATTTCAGACGGGCTTCTTCTAGTTGAATGGCTTCTATGTTTTTCATAGCTGCTGCTCTTGCTAAGAGTGCTTCACGTTCTGCTTTAATTCTCAGCCGCGTTGAAATTGTACTTGATCCTTGTGATGCACTGCTTATAACTGAGTTAGCCTTTGAAACACTGTTGTGTGGACCAACATCATCCTCTGGAGGGCATATTACATCGTTTATCCATTGTATAATGCTTTGTATGAAAAGTTTAAACTCAGAATGTCTATGCTCGAACACATCTTGGTCTTTGCATTTATCCTCTTCATTTAACAGTTCACACAGTTCTTCATTAATGCGTTTATACTCTCCCAGGCATTTGACAAAGTTTGGTAAAGATTCTTTAGCTATGAAATCAACATTGCATTCATTTTGTTTCAATCTTTCAATGTTATTCTTCTCTTTTGTTAATTGTGACAGCTTGCCTCTTCTGGCTCCTTTTAATCTGATGAGTTTCTCATCAACAGCTCGTTCTGTGGGCTTTGGCTCCCTCTTCTGGCCAACGGCCGCAACTTCACCAACGTCTGACATCTTGTCCCGTTTACTTTACTTTTAAATCTTTACACACAAACTGTGAGCTTCCACAGCTTCTAACTCTTCTAAAACGATCACACAAACGTGTGTGAAAGAGTTCCTTTATGTGTAGGATTTCTGTTTCACGGTTCACAGAGTTAATGAAGATGCTGGCTCCGTTCGCCTGTTAGCTTAACAACCAACCGTTTTTTGTTGCTTAGCAACCAACCTGAAGTTTCTGTTGCTCTCAACGGCGGCGCTCGCAGCTTTTACTTTTCAACTCCGGCAAGGTCCTTGATGGAGTCGACTCTCAGATTGTCCAGTCCTCTTTCCTTTCTGTCTTGGTCTTGAAAGAGTCCTGAATGAGAGTTCTTTTGACTTGATGTTCAGTCTTTTGACTTGATGTAAGTGCAGAAGCTCTCACTAATCTAGCCCCTTCAAGCTCTTTCATACGCGACACATTTCTTCAAAAAAGGAGGTCTTGAATCCAGCGATTATATTTGTGTCTTTACTGAACTTAATAAAAAGCGATACACAAAAAAGGCATACAGATTCAAAACAAATAGAAAGTGACGGTCAAAAGACTGTGTTACTCTTCGGGTGCCAGACTTCTACTGAATAAACGAATGCTTACGTCATATTTATACCCGTTTAAACAGCCAATCAGAAGGCACCACGTCATAAGCTTCAACAGCATACAATTCCAAATGCTTATTTTCTTCAACCAGCAGAACTACAACTGTAAATCACAGAATCAATTCAGGCAACAAAAATAAACATTTCTTTTAAACTTCTGGTCCTTTATATGGCTCCTACAGGTTCAATTTAGAAATTGTGAGACCAGTGTAGTTTATGGTACCTCGAGTAGCTTTAAACTACATTGACTCTTCGACGATTGAGATTTAACAAAACGAACTGCATGTTGGCATAGTTAAATCCATATCATTCATTAACCAATGTTAATACAAAACCTTTTTGGCTGGGAGTGTTCAGAACCAAACAATATCTCAACTAATGACAACAGTAATGACTAAACAACAAGGAAACAACGTTTCACTGCTTCGACACACTCTTGTCGTCAGATTCCAAAGTGCAACACACAAGAAAACAGGTCTCAACTTTATGACCGAGGTCAAATTAAATCTCGTGGATTTAAACGGTTGTTAAGGTTAGTTTTTTGTTGTGGGTTTTAGGCTTAGCGTTTCTAAGTTCAAATTGGACAATGCGACTTATAGGGTGGGAAATATGGTAGTTTAAACCTGATTAGTTTATTTACTAACTTGTGTTTGGACGACCTTATTATCCCATGAAGTCGGTGAGTTTGTGAGATCTTTGTCTTTTGTGGAGTCATTGAACGCCTTGTAAGGTTTGATCTGATTTCGATGTACCCATTTAGCAATTGGCTCTTTGCGGCCTTTGCTGATTTTGATTTCGTAGACGACTGAGGACACTTTGTCTGTTATCAGATGAGGTCCAGTCCACCTGGGCATTAGTTTGCGGGCGAGAGTTCCGGTCTCGGACCCTCCTTTCCCGGTTGCTGGGGCGAACGTATAGTACCAGACTCTGTCTCCCACTTGGAGTTCATTATGAGAGGCCTTCTGGTCGTAGTACGCCTTGCGTCCTTCAGCGGATTTTTCCAGGTTTTTCTGGGCGAAAGCAAAAGTGTTTCTGAGGTGTACATTCAAATCTTTGTCTTTGGCATGGCCTAACATCACCCCCCTTTGGTCATGGGGGACCACGATCACAGGTGAGGACGTCCGTCCATGGGCACAAGTTAGGATGCCACCGTTTAGTTTAAGCTGTTCGCGCAGCTGAGAGAAGACGGTACACAGGAATCGTTTAGGATTTGGCCAACGTATCTTCTTACGTTTACCTCTTTCCGTGTAATTCAGGTGTGTCACAACCGTCGGCGCAGTCGCAGGTGTGTCTGATTGTACAGACTGCGACAGGTCACTGTCGTTGCGTGTGTCTTCCCACCTCTCGACTGAAGAGAGGCTCTTTGAGTCTGTAAAAACTATGTCATTTCTGATTAGTTCTAGACACAAATGTTCCTGAACCAAGGTTTCATCGAAAGCTTGGCTGATAGCCGAATTACCTGTCCCAGGGGACAGTACAGCAACCTCGGTGTGGGGTCCTTGGATCTCCACACCTTTCTCTACCTGTGGTAGGTAATGTGAGTTTGCCCCCTTCATGTCTGATGAGGGGTCCTCGTAATCTGCAACAATGATGTCCAAGTGACTGTCAGCGTTTGGTTGACTGTCATTTTCTGGACTCAGATGCCCTTGAACCAAGGTTTCATTGAAAGCTTGGTTGATTGCCGAATTACCTGTCCCAGAGGACAGTACAGCGTCTTCGGTGTGGGATCCTTGGATCTCAACACCTTTCACTACCTGTGGTAGGCAGTGGTCAGGGAGTGCTGAATGTGTCAGCTCACAGAGGAGGTTCTCTTGTTGGGCCAGAGTTTGGTCCAACTTTTGGGTCTCTTCTGTCTCACCTGTAGTTGAAGGTTCACTTACCGGGCTCTCGTCCTCGGATGAGCAGTCCCTTGTGTCCTGTGCGGTACCTGCGGTTAGGCAGTCTGTATCGCAACTAGGAAGCACTTTAATTGGCAGGGGTTTTCTCACTGTGCTCCACATTTTCCGTCGACCCTGGGTAGGTCCACTACATTTAATTACCGGTACCTTTTTCACACCTTTGACCTTCATCCCGAGACGGATGAGAGAGGCCGCGCTGAAGAACATGTCATGTGTTTGAATAAGCAGCAGCTTTACATACTCTAACCCTCTACTGGATGACTGTGTATACATGATCACGTTGTTATTGGTGAGAACTGGTGCAATGTTAATAAAAGCTCTTGTATCTTGTATCTTGTAAAATGCTGCTGCCAGAATTTTAACGAGAGTTGGTAGGAGATATCATATGTATCTAGTTTTAGCTTTTCTCCACTGGCTCACTATCAAGTTCAGAGTAGAATTCAAAATCTTTTTTCTAACATACAAAGCTCTCAACAATATAGCTCCATCTTATATTACAGACATTGTTGTTCCATACTTTCCTAACAGAGCACTTCACTCCTTTTTCCTTAATAAACTCTTTCTTTTTTGATAAATCCTAGTGACGGCTTGGGTTTCCTGATCTATCCGTTAGTCATCCTGCTATATGTTAAGACTGCTGGAGGACAAATTGAATAAATTATTTCCCCTTGAAAGTTTATATGAGAATAACCTCTTCAATTTCACTGCCAAGAGGAACTTCCCTTGGTTCATTGTAGAACACAGAATTAAACAAGTCTGTCATCTCTCCTTTTCATTTCATAATGGCTGCAGACATGTTATTTATGTTTGTTAAAACCTTTAATATTACTCCTGAGGTGAGGTTGACACATTGTCCAGTTTTAAGACTGGACTTGGACTTTCCTTTTTGAAAAATCCCATAGTTAGTTTTGCCTTGTTATGCTGCTATGCTTAGACTACTGGAAGACAAATTGACCCAATTTCCTTAAACAAATTGTTAAAATCGAAAAGTTTTCATTTTATATTATTTCTATCTTAACGTGATTCTCGACCTGCCATTGTGCATCTGTTCCTCCTTCCTGTTCCTCTCAAACCCAGCTGGTCGAATCAGATGACTGCTTGTCCTGAGCCTGATTCTGCTAAAGGTTTCTTCCTCAGAAGGGAGTGGTTCCTTTCCACTGTCACCTTTAAGCTTGCTCAAGATGAGAGTCTGCAATGAGGTTAAACTCAAAGCACTCTGCTCCTCAGATAAATATTGTTGTTAACTTACTTTGTACTTTTAATGTACAGCATATGAATGTTTCCGTTCAGTGCCCTGAGACGACTTCTGTTGTGACTTGGTGCTATAGTATATAAACTGAATTGAATTAAATAGACAAAAACAATGTGCATGTTGTGAGAATGATAATTAACAGATAAGTGAGGTACTGACCACGGAAAGGATCTTCTTTTTCTAATTTAATATCATGTTGCATATAATTGTTAAAAAGGGTTGTTTTAAAATTTTGTATCTAATAATTTAAAGGTGCTTCTCATTGTTAAATGTAAAAAGAGCAACACATGGGCAGTGACATTTTGGGTGAATGACCATCAGTTTGTGTACACATAAGAAATACTCTGGAACCACAAAATTGATTTTTCAAGTACAACAACCCCAACGTAGTTTTCACATATTTAATGCACAAGTATCAACATGTCAAGCCATACTGAGTCATTACGAAGGCAAACATTATAAATTGTGCATGTGTGTGTGTTTGTGTTGCTTTGTAAGGCCCATTTTTCCAACACATACTTCTTTGTACACTGTGAGGACCAACTGCTCCTTGTGGGGACCAAAACCCGGTCCCCATAAAGTTCAAGTGTCATTGGTGGGTTAGGGGTTAGGTTTACGTACTGGTAATGGTTAGGTTTAAGGTAAGGGTCAGGCTATAGAAATGAATGGAAGTGAATGTGTGTGTGTGAGTACTTACAGCCTCTGCGCCTGTTCAGTCTGCTGGTCATCCATGGAACCCAGGTCTTCTCCAGAGGGGTCTGTGTGAGTGTTGCTTGTGTTTTTGACATGACTTCAACAGCCAGAAAAAAAAAAAGGTTGCATAAATATCTGTAAAAATCTGTTTGTGAGTCAGTGTTTTTGTGCGTGTTCCTACAGGTATGTGTGACAGAACAGGGGAATAAAGGTAGCTTTTAAAGCAAACCTGCACATTTTGAACTTTCTCCCACTGAGTCAGCGTGGGAGGAGTTTGGGTGGTGGACTGTCTGTCAGCAACAACCTGTTTGGTTTGTTGAACAGAGCCATGAGCGTTTGATTAGTTAGTTGAGCTGTTCATCACAAGAGCCTCTACCAATCAACAAACTCTACCATGCACTTTGCCCTGAATTGTAAATTTATAATTTTATAACAAATATTCTGATCTCATCCAAAGGAATATAAAGTGATGACAGCACGTCAGATTAAATTCATCTCAGTTCAATTCAGTTTATTTATACAGAGTCAAGTCACAACAGCAGTTATCTCAGGGTACATACATTATAAAAGCCAATTAGCAAAGTTATCTATCTAAGGAAGCCAACAGATTGCGTTGAATCTTCACTTTGTTGCAGTCTCCCATCCTGAGCAGCACAAAGACAACAGTGGAAAGAAGAAAAAAAACAGATCAACTCAAGACACTGATGAGAAAGATCTCTTGTTGCAGTGTTTGAAGAATATACCGATAGTCATGTACTGAAGAGAAAATACTTGATTAAAAATTGAGATAGTATTTTTGGAGTTGAAATGCCAAAAATTAAATTTATGTTAAAGCTACTATATGTAACTTTTCTAACAATATATTTTTAACATATTTCTTCACTCTGTCACTAGACTGATGTTAGAGAGGTAATCTCTGAAAAAAACTTGTCCCCTTGCTTCTCCAGGTGGTAAATAGGCATTTCTAAAAAGAAATAGTGACCAGACATTAACCAGCCAATAAAAACAGAGTTGTAACCAGCCAATAAAAACAGAGCTTGAATTTGAATCAGCCAATAAAAACAGAGCTTGAATTTGAATCAGCCAATAAAAACAGAGCTTGAATTTGAATCAGCCAATAAAAACAGAGCTTGAATTTGAATTTCAGCAGACCATGGGAGAGCAGAGCCATATATGGCTCTGAGGGGGAGGGATCAGAATGCTTTGCCTGTTGAAATTTTTTCTAAGTGCTGCAGTTCTACAGAAACTGCAGACTGAACCTTTAAGATAATAATAAAAAAAATTCTTGCCACTCCTTGAATTTTCATACCAGAGTTTTAGACTCAGATCATCTTGTGAGAAATGACAATCTGTTAGATCTTGGAGTATGTGTCAGGATCTGTGGTCTTGTCCCACATCGTGGAGCAAAAAGGGTAAATTGGAAATGTCCTCTGTCCATCCATGCTTATGATGAATGGTAAATGGAGCTTATTTATATAGCGCTTTCTAGCCCCCTGTGAGGAGCCCCAAAGCGCTTTACAATACCAACCATCCACCCATTCATACACGCATTCATACACCGGTAGCGGCAGACTGCCATGCAAGGCGCCTTTCCAGTCCTACCGGGAGCAACTCAGGGTTAAGTGTCTTGCCCAGGGACACAACGACACATGGTGTGGGGAACCGGGATTCGAACCTCCAACCTTCCGATCGGGGGACGACTGCCATTACCACTACGCCACGGCCGCCCAGTGTGAGTGATAGTCATGAGTGTGACATATAATGTAAGAAAGGTCACCAATGAAGATTGGGTTGCCACGTATTAATCCAAGCTCTAATGTACTGTTTGTTCAATGTTTTTTTAATAGTCTGTTGTTGTTTGTTTTGGTTTATGTTTTGTGACCCTTGTGTTTATGTATGTTGTGTCTTTATTTGATCAA
>JBBPBX010000742.1:12413-25943 GCA_038048925.1 Garcialebias charrua | reverse complement strand
ATATATAAAATAGCCTTCTTTACAAAAATTTTTTCGAAAGTAAACTTTCTTCATTGTCACAAAATAAAAAAAGGGACAAGTGTAAATCCATCAAAAGCAGGCCGTTCTCACAAACTTTGCTTTCAAGACGGAGAATAGTTAAATAACTCTTTTTGAGATTTTTTATGAGTTTTCTTCAACAGTGGCTTTTTTGCCACTCTCTCATTAAGCTCAGACTAGTGAAGAACATGGACCACAGTTGTACGCTATCTCTCTCATCTCACCTGCTGAAGCTTTTACCTGCTTCAGAGTGGTCTTGGGTGTCTTGCTATTCTCCTTCTTGCACAGCACTGAGTTCGCAAGGATGGCCTGCTCTTGATAGATTTATACATGTCCAATATTCCTTGTATTTCTTAATGATAGACTTACCAGAACCTCTGGAGATGTTTAGGGTCTTGGAATTTTTTTTGTTGCCATCCCTTGAATTGTTCTTTTGTTTCCGAGTTAAATTAGGACAGTAGTTTTAACAGATAAATATTGATGCTGTCACTTCTTTAACATTCTGTTCTGGTCCATTAGTGTCATCTGTCTATTATAATTCATAGCTGGTTATAGTACCACCGCCTTGCGGTGATCATTATGTTTGCATGTTACAGTTATGGAATAATGTTTGGATTATCCTGACATTCCCGAGTTGTAGCTCTATGGCATGTGTATTTATTCACCTATTCAGGCCAAAGCATCATCTGCGAGCATGTCATTCTTACTTACATTTTACTTAACTGCTAGTTGTTTTAAGTGCATGTTTTGTTAGATGGTAGCTGAGGATCATGGAGCTGATGTTTATGCTAATTATGGATGTGGTCTGTTATTCAGCAGACAATTTCTGTTTTTAGTTTCACAAAAACTGAAATATTGTGTGGTGTGGTTAATTTGAATAAATTCCCTGAACAGCTACAATCCCTGTAAAGTTTCTCAAAGTACCACACTTCCGATTAGCTGGTTAGATAGTTAGTCTGGTTGGTTAGCAAGGCCTACAGTGAAAAGATGTCATAGCTGCCAGCTGCTGGAGGGTCATGGTAAAGCTCTTAAGAAGCTACATCAAGAAGTTCAATTTGTAGACCTTTTTAACACTGAACAATGAGATGGAAAAGGCAGATGGATCAAGTAAAGAGCCTGACGATGATCGCGCCGTGCACTCATACACCACCTCAAATGCTAGTTTGACTGTCGCCATGGCAAAAGCAAGAGCTGAAGCAGTGCTGGCCAGAGCAGCTGAAACAATAAATACAGATGTAAGTTGAGCAAGCTCACATCAAAGGAGGAACAAGAGATGGATGAAGCCATCACTGAAGCAAAGCTGAATATTTACTTGAAGCTGACAAATGTTTGATATACCCAATCCAGTGCTTCAGATTGTTCAGCACCAATGCACTGTCACCCATGGGAGCAATCCAGTGCATGTGCAAATGTAACACATCAAACAATCGAGAAGATGTTATGCTTCCTCATCAGGATGCACTGCCAACTACACTGATGTTATAGTGCCAGAGACAACACCATCACATCCCCATCAAGGTTTTCCCAGATCTCAAGCAGCTGTTTCTACCTATTTGATGTCTCGTCCCACATCACAGGCTCCTCGGTATGATAGTCCAGCCCTACATTCGAATAAAGCTGAACAACCCTCTATGATCTACAAAATGGATTCCAAAAAAGTTGGGACACTAAACAAATTGTGAATAAAAACTGAATGCAATGATGTGGAGGTGCCAACATCTAATATTTTATTCAGAATAGAACACAAATCACAGATCAAAAGTTTAAACTGAGAGAATGTATCATTTTAAGGGAAAAATATGTTGTTTCAAAATTTCATGGCGTCAACAAATCCCAAAAAAGTTGGGACAAGTCCATTTTTACCACTGTGTGGCATCCCCCCTTCTTCTTACAACACTCAACAGACGTCTGGGGACAGAGGAGACCAGTTTCTCAAGTTTAGAAATAGGAATGCTCTCCCATTCATGTCTAATACAGGCCTCTAACTGTTCAATCGTCTTGGGCCTTCTTTGTTGCACCTTCCTCTTTATGATGCGCCAAATGTTCTCTATAGGTGAAAGATCTGGACTGCAGGCTGGACATTTCAGTACCCGGATCCTTCTCCTACGTAGCCATGATGTTGTGATTGCTGCAGAATGTGGTCTGGCATTATCTTGTTGAAAAATGCAGGGTCTTCCCTGAAAGAGATGACGTCTAGATGGGAGCATATGTTGTTCTAGAACCTGAACATAGTTCTCTGCATTAATGGTGCCTTTCCAGACATGCAAGCTGCCCATGCCACAAGCGCTCATGCAACCCCATACCATCAGTGATGCAGGCTTCTGAACGGAGCGTTGATAACAACTTGGGCTATCCTTGTCCTCTCTGGTCCGGATGACATGGCGTCCCAGTGTTCCATAAAGAACTTCAAATCGTGACTCATCTGACCACAGAACAGTCTTCCATTTTGCCACACTCCATTTTAAATGACCCCTGGCCCAGTGCAAACGTCTGAGCTTGTGGAGCTTGTTTAGAAATGGCTTCCTCTTTGCACTGTAGAGTTTCAGATGGCACGGTGGATTGTGTTCACTGACAATGCTTTCTGGAAGTATTCCTGAGCCCATTCTGTTATTTCCTTGACAGTGGCATTCCTGTTTGAGGTGCAGTGACGTTTAAGGGCCCAGAGATCACGAGCATCCAGTAGAGTTTTACGGCCTTGACCCTTACGCACAGCGATTGTTCCAGATTCTCTGAATCTTTTGATGATGTTATGCACGGTTGATGATGATAACTTAAAAGTCTTTGCTATTTTACGCTGGGTAACACCATTCTGGTATTGCTGCACTATCTTTCTGCGCAACAATGGTGGAATTGGTGATCCTCTTACCATCTTGGCTTCTGAGAGACACTGACACTCTGAGAAGCTCTTTTTATACCCAATCATGTTGTCAATTGACCTAATTAGTGTTAATTGGTCTTCCAGCTGTTCATTATATGCTCAATTTCCTTTTTCCAGCCACTTATTGCTACTTGTCCCAACTTTTTTGGGATTTGTTGACTGTGAAATTTTGAAACAACATATTTTTCTTTTGAAATTTTACATTTACTCAGATTGATCTTTTGATCTGTCACCTACGTTCTATTACAAATAAAATATTGACATTTGCCATCTCCACATCATTGCATTCAGTTTTTATTCACAATTTGTTTAGGGTCCCAACTTTTTTGGAATCCGGTTTGTATTAGTGGTGATTGATAATAATGAGCAATTTGCAACTTTTGCCTTGGAGGTGCCCTCAGATATCATTTTTTGTTGGGATCACATGTACAGAATGTGGCAGCTCCAACTATGTCAGCAATGCACCTAAGGCCAAGGCCCAGTGTTCGGAAACCACAGCTGTCTCCTTCCTCCTCAAAGCATGGCAGGGAGGAAGACAAAGAGGATCTCCAGGAGGCAAAGTGAAGGTGCACACAATGTGGTGATGGAGTCAGTGCAAGAACATGTTCTCAAATGTATCTTGTTGCTGTTTATTCAGCTGGGCATAAGCTTGACAACCAAAGTGGCCATACTGTTGCAAGATCCAAGTTCTTAACCATCTTCCAGGTTCCCTTTCAGTTCGGTCTCTCGGTGCAACATACTTGCTATGGGAATTGCGCCCCCGCGCGATTACCTGAAGGAAAACAATCACGCCTTTTATGGCAGGGGGCGTCACCCCGCATCAGAGGTACCGCCTTTCAGGTACTTAAGCGACTGACGCCCCTCCATCTTTCTCTTTTTGCCCTTCACCTCGCTGAAACACCTGAACATCGCGGGACCTCTCTGTTGTCGCGTCGCTTGATTGAGGTGAGCTTGCTCCCTACACTGAGCGTACAGAGAAAGTTTTCCTGCGTGCTGCTGGGCTGGCGAAAGCTAGCCCAGCATTTTTCTACTTACCCGAAGTTTTTCTTCTCTTCCGCAGCTTCGCTCGACGACGCTAACTGCGTCACAACCTTCTGCTAATCCAACTAGCAGTCTACTAGCGAAAGCAAGACAACGGAGAAGACGGCTTCGAACAAAAGGAAACTAGGACCAACTTCTACTCTTCTCGTCTCCGGACATGGCTCCAGAGAAAGGAAAGCGGAGGACAAAGAAGAAAAAAACCAGGACGACGAGTCCTCGCTCGCACCCATGCCCCAGCGGCTGCGGCTACTCCCTTTCGGCGACGGACACCCACGAGGCCTGTCCTGTCTGCCTAGGGATCCTACACGCGAGGAAAGCGCTGGAATCCCCCGACTCCTGCCCCCACTGTCGTCGAATGACGGCCACAGTGAGGAAACGTCGCGCGGACACGTTGGCCAAATCTATGGCAAGGACCGCGGCGATGAAGGTTGCATGTCGCACTAACTTGCCTGCTCCAGAACCGGAGCCTGAAAACGTGGACCTGGAATGCAGTGGCCGGGTCGGGGAGGACAACGCGTCAGACTCCTCTCTTGCCGTCAAAGACTCGACGCCAGAAGTGTTCGACATAGACGCCGAATACGGTGACAAGGGAGAAACTGTTCATTCCTCCCAGAACCTGGTGCAGAAACTTCCGGAACCGGACTTGTCGGTACCTGCACTGTTCGACCTGTGCCATAGGGCTGCTGATGCCCTGCATGTCACGTGGCCGGACCCCACGCCTCGCCAACAGGCTACGAGGCTGGCGGGAAACTATTTCTACGCGAAGCAACCGACAACGTTGCAGAAAATGCCAATTTTTCCGGACTTTCTAACGGAACTCAAACGCTCCTGGGCGGAACCCAGGGCTCCCATCATGCTACCATTGTCCCGACTCTTGGATGTTGCGGGAATGGAGGCTCTGGGCCTTGCCAGCGCACCCCCAATAGAGGAGTCTCTGGCAGCTCACCTGGCCCCCACAGCCACGGGGATGAAACCAACGCTGCCCAGCAAAGCCTGTCGCGCTTCGGAGAAACAACTCGAGAGGTGCTACAAGGCCCAAGGCCTTGCGGCTCGCGCAATGAATACGTCGAGCATGGTACAGGCCTACCTGGTGGAAAAACTACAGGATATCCAGGTAACAAAGGACGAGCAAGCCACAACCGAGGCCATAGAGGAGGCCCGCCGTGCCTCTGACCTCGTGCTCAGCATGATGGGGACAGTAGCTATTTCCCAGGGCAAAGCAATGGCAGAAATAGTTGTCGCCCAGCGCCATCTTTGGCTAACACTGTCGGACCTCCCGGAAAACCAGAGGTCCACCTTCCTACAGCACCCGATCGAGTCGACGGGACTCTTCGGAAGAGCCCTGGAACGTGTCCAGACAAGGCTGGAACAAAGACGCAAACAAGCGGATGCCCTCCGCGAGGGTTTGCCAAGGAAAAAATTCGCCCCACCAACGGAAAACATGCGTGGTCTCCCACGAAAGAGACCCGCTGGGGACTGTGAGGCTTCGCAGTACCGTCCGAGTGCTGCTTCGACCTCTTCCTACGGAAACCAGTTCCGGACCTGATGAACCAGGACGAACTGATAATTTTACAGGTTTGTCCGCCCACGAGGTACGGGAACCTAACTTTCTGGTCCCAGTCTCTGCTCGTAGAGAATCACGAGGAGCTGGTGACATGTGTGCATGCACCAAACATGACTCGCCTACTGTATATGTAAACAAAACAGACACTGTTTCAGACATGTACAAAAATAAAAGTACCAAAGCACAGACTGCCCTGATTCTTGACTCGAGTCCCATTTTTATAAAACCCAGACCTCACGGTCAAACTATGAACCACAGCAAGATACACTAGATTTGTCGGAAACGGCCTGATCTTGCGATATCTTCTGTTGGACCGAGCAACCTGCTTGAAACGGTACAAGAGGGGTCAAAGGTCACCCCCTTAGACCTGAAACACGAGGAGCTACCAGGATCAGCGCGCATGCGCAGGCTTGGGAGGCGTGTCTACCAAATGATTGGGTCATGACAACAATACGTCACGGGCTCAAGTTACAGTTCTCAAAGAGACCGCCCCATTTCTCAGGGATGTTGCAATCTAAGATCAACCTTGCACGCACGCACGTGCTGAGGGAGGAAGTTTCAACAATGCTGAAAAAGGGAGTGATTAGTTTGGTCTCAGGACGCAAACTACGCTCCGGACACTACAGCAAGTACTTCCTGGTGCCCAAAAAGGACCGTTCCTTGAGACCGATTCTGGATCTCAGGACTCTCAATAAAAGAATTAAAACTTTCAAGTTCAGGATGCTTACACTGCGGCAAGTTCTCCAGTCTGTGAGACCAGGAGACTACGCATGTACAATGGATTTGAAAGATGCCTATTTCCATATAGGCGTGTGGAGGAGACACAGAAAGTTCCTCCGTTTTGCATTTGAAGGTAAACGCTTATGAATTCAAAGCCTTACCCTTCGGTTTAAAGACTGCTCCGCATACATTTACTAAATGTCTGGATGCAGCCCTGACCCCTTTTAGGAATCAAGGACTCAGGGTCTTGAATTACCTGGACAACCTGTCAATTCTGGCTGGAAGCAGAAAGCAGGCGCTGTCACACTCCCTTAGGGTGATTTCTCACCTGGAGTCTCTCGGTTTTGTCATAAACCTACAGAAAAGCGATCTGACCCCGTCACGGGTTACCGTATTTCTGGGTGTACAGATTGACACTGTCCAATACAGAGCATGGCTCTTGAAGGAAAGAGTTTCCTCCATTCGCCATTGCCTGAGAAGATTTACACTGGACCAATGGGTCCCTGTGAAAACGTGCCAACGCCTGTTGGGCCTCTTGGCAGCAGCCATTCCTTGTGTGCCACATGCATTATTGAAAATGCGGGCCATACAGGTATGGTTTAACCAACAAATACAACCCGCTCTGCCCAAACAAGCAGAAAAGTTTAAGATAGACCCAGAGTGTCTAAAGGCCCTGGAACCTTGGAGAGATCCGTCCGTTTTCACGGAAGGGGTCTCACTGGGAAGGGTGTCGTCCCGTGTAGTCATCACGACGGATGCCTCAAAAACAGGATGGGGAGCGATCTGCAGGAACCAGAACGCCCGCGGCCTTTGGAACAAGCAGGAAGCCAAATTACATATTAACTTCCTGGAATTACTGGCCGTATTCCTGTCATTAAAATACTTCTTCAGTAAAGGTCTGGTTGCCGGGCATCATATCCTGGTAAAATCAGATAACAGGACCACGGTGTCCTTCATCAACAGAGAGGGAGGGACGAGGTCCCGGGCCCTCCTCGATCTGACACGGAGGATGCTCACGTGGTGTGCTCCAAGAATTCTGTCACTTAGGGCGACTCATGTCCCTGGTGATCTGAATTATGGAGCGGATGCCCTTTCAAGAGGGCCTCTGTTGGCGTCGGAATGGAGCCTGAACCCACGGATCGTGGAACAGGTATGGTCACGTTTCGGCAGAGCCTCTGTGGACCTGTTCGCCTGCAGAGCTAGCTCACACTGTGACCTCTATTTCTCCCTGAAGGAGACAGATGCTCCGTTGGGGATAGACGCTCTGGCACATGATTGGCCAGCAGGAGTGCTCTACTACGCCTTTCCACCTGTCCCTCTGATCGGGGCGACATTGGAACGGGTAAGACGGGGAGCCCTCTCCTTGATCCTCATAGCTCCCAGATGGCCACAGAAACCGTGGTTTCCGGAGTTGATCTCAATGTTGTCAGGAACACCATGGCAATTGCCTCCTCATAGGGACCTACTGACTCAGGCACGTGGACAACTTCTACACCCACGTCCAGGGTTGTGGCAACTCTCAGCCTGGCCTCTGAGAGGTACTAGCTGAAAGCCTAAGGCTTTGGTTGCTTTGTCCCAACACAAGAAGCAATAACATTCACAAGGGTTTCCCTTGATGTTTATGTTTTTTGCCTGGGAGATGTATAATGGAAAGGTTTCCCCTCTCCTTGACTGATCTCCAACATCAGGATGGGCTCCACTTGTCAGTCGGGCTGTAAAAAAAAAACAACAACAAAAGAGGAAAACATTGCTCCTCCTGCTCAAAGGGAAACAGGAGATGATGAGTACTCACGCTACTGGAGCATGCTTGGGCTGTTTCTAGTTAGTGTTACAGTATATATATAAATGGTCATGTGAGACATCATGTGAATGTCTCTCACATTTGGCCTTTTTCCTCTTGGCATCTGCTCTCTGCATTCCTTGTAGTAAGCAGCTAAGAGATGCCCGTCCCTTAGGATGGAGGTTCTCACATGCATTTTGCTGAGCATTTCAAGGGCGTGAATGAATTACGTTCCCATAGCAAGTATGTTGCACCGAGAGACCGAACTGAAAGGGAACTGAAAGTTATGCACCATAACTCATGTTCCCTGAAGGAAGGGAACGAGGTGCAACATAGCTGGCCCTTTTCAATGCTGGAAGCTCGGTGAAGTGCAATTTCTGAGAAAGATGGAGGGGCGTCAGTCGCTTAAGTACCTGAAAGGCGGTACCTCTGACGCGGGGTGACGCCCCCTGCCGTAAAAGGCGTGATTGTATTCCTTCAGGTAATCGCACGGGGGGCGCAATTCCCATAGCAAGTATGTTGCACCTCGTTCCCTTCCTTCAGGGAACATGAGTTATGGTGCATAACTTTCAGTTTCTAGTCCTGCCTATCCATATGTATGGCAAACTTGTGTGAGACTGTCAGAGTCAAGTGGAAGTTTAGTTTATGAATTTGTTCATGAATCAATAGGCACGAGGGTCAGTTTATCACTGTCTATGTTGCTGGAGTGCAACCAGATTACTAACAACGGTTCAGTGATACCTACCCCAAATTCAGCCCATCTCCAGACTCACCTGAAGCACCTTGCAGATATCATGTATCCTCTTGATCCTAATGCTGACATAGTCTACTTTCTGGGCAGTGGTATTACAAGAATTCACAAGTTTCAAGAACAGATACGTTGTTCAGACAATGATCCTTTCACTCAGAAGTTGGATTTAGGCTGGGTCATAGATGGCGGCCTCTGCCTTGGAGGTGCCCTCAGATCTCTGGAGGTGAGCAGCTACAGAACATTAGTCTTGGAGCATGGCCACACCAATCATTTACAGCCATGTGACAGATAGATCAAAATGAAGAAGGTCTTCACCCAAACACAGACATTTCCAATTCTTACTTTCCAGAGGAACACAAAAGCAAAGGTTTAGGAGAAGGCATCTTCATGTGAATGATTGCTGATCATAAACTTGCTCCTTTGTAGGACAGCCTAAAGTTTCTTCATGTCATGACATCTGAGTTTTATCAAGACAAATCAAACAAGTGGGTTGCACACCTACCTTTCCAGTCACCGGAATTAATGCAAAACGTGTTCACCAGAAGTCATGCAGAGGTTGTTTGTTTTCCCAAAGATACCAATTCAGATGAAAGAGATGAGATGCAGAGCATAGCAATGCCCAACACGGAAAGACTGAGGGAAAGACCATCTTGGGATTTTTTTCAGAAACGCTCAATGTAGGTTAGTCATTATATTTATTATCTGCAACTTTTTTTGTCTATATTCTGATTTTACTCCATTTTGTATGTTGCTTTGTGTGTTGCCTGCTTTTCTGTTTGTAAAGCACTTTGGTTGGCCTTGTCGCTGTTTTAAGTGCTCTATAAATAAAATGGCGTGGTATGGTATAGTATGGTAAAAATAAAAAAGAAGCATCACAGAGAGAGCTAAAATAAAAACTATTGAATAGACAGTGGTGCAATAATAAAAATTAGTTACATAAATTTATTATTTTATTATAATTATGGGCGGCCGTGGCGTAGTGGTAATGGCAGACATCCCCCGATCGGAAGGTTGGAGGTTCGAATCCCGGTTCCCCACACCATGTGTCGTTGTGTCCCTGGGCAAGACACTTAACCCAGAGTTGCTCCTGGTAGGACTGGATGGCGCCTTGCATGGCAGTCTGCCACTACCGGTGTATGAATGTGTGTATGAATGGGTGGATGGTTGGTATTGTAAAGCGCTTTGGGGCCCCTCATAGGGGGCTGGAAAGCGCTATACAAATAAGCTCCATTTACCATAAAACCAATGCATTTATTCTATATGGTTGATTTTTCCACTAGAGAAAACTTGAGGTTAATAAAATTATTGTAAGGTTGCAGGAGTATTTACTGATAGCACCAAATAATGAATTAAAAAAGGGAAAAAATACGTAGCTGATTTTTACCCTTGGGACTTTCTGAGACTTAATATCAATACAGCAGCATGCAGACAAATAGAGAATCACACTGTGAAAAAATAAAAAATCAGTCCGCTCAGGATATGTTCAGTATATGCTTAGTATATGTTTATTTATTAGTTGATAGGCTTGGGTTAGTTTTCCAGATACAGTACAGCACACAAGCAGTTACATTAACACATCTTAGTATTGCAGTATCTTCTCTTTTCGGCTTCAGTATGTCCATCGTGTATTTTGTCAAGACTGATTGTGTCTAGCCCAGGTGATGCTACCCGTCTGTCACACGAAGTCTCATAACTGATTTTAGTGTAGTTTCATCTGGGGATGCAGAAAACCTGAACACAGAGTCCAACAAAGAACACTCTTCTCCAGCCAGGTATAGGAATGTTATTTGTCTACATGAAACTTTTAAACAATCTGTGTTTGTTTGCATATCTAAGCACAGTTAGGAAAAAAGATGATTTGTTTTTCTATGAATCTAGTGTTTTCTACATCTCTGAGCTACTAAGTGACACGAGAAGACAACAGAAATGAGTCAGCACAGGAACACTGCAGAACAAAAGTAAACAGCAAAGAATAATAAATTACAGTTTGCTTATCTTGCTAAAGAATCTGGATAAATAAATAGAAAAAGGCTAATCTTAATGTTCTATTTACATTCGTAGAATAAAGCCATGAGACTTTCTTTCTGTAAGGCTTCTTTTATGTTCAGAGCACAAGTTCAAGTGTTCCTTCAGTTCGTCGTCCACATTTTGCACTGGAAGGCTGTTTTCCAAGAATCTACCAGCTGTTTGTGTTTCTCAGGCCTACATGATCACATGTAGACACGCACCGTACATGATCACATGTAGACACGCACCGTACATACAGGTATGTGTCTGCATCCAAGGGACTTTGTTTCTGATTCCTCTGAATGATAGAAACAACGCTACCTGAAACTCTTAAATGACTTAAAGCACAAGTGTCAATTATTTTCCCAAAGCATTTAAAACATCAAAACACATCCCTTCTGCTGAGTAGAGTGAACAACCAGCTTCTTTTAAATTTCATTACATAAACTGAGGCACATCTGATATTAGGAGTGTTGTGTGATGCCCAAGCCTTGTTGGTGGTTCTGAGACTTTGTTTAATATGGTTGAACTGTTCTTTCATGTTTCTTATTGTTTTTGTTTGTTTTGTTTTGGAGAGTTACATTTAAAGTGTTAATGTGGGTTTTAACTTGACCAGATTGAGACAGTGCCACTTATTAAAACAAAAAAAGTTTTAGTTTTTAACATTCACATACAGTGTTTAGTGAACAAAACTGCAATATCCTGTTCCTGCACTGGTGCTGTGATAAACTGTGTTAAATAAATGAAAGGAATGACTTATAAAAATAAAGACATTATCTGTATAATGGTATGGCAACAAATAACTGCTTCTCTGCAGGTCAAAAAGGCAAAAGCGTAAATATTTGCCAATAAAAACACACCCCAATGTTTTCATCTAAATGCTTTGAGTTAGTTAAAGAGTCCCGTTATGGGCTGAAAAAACAATCATTCATCAGTGTTTGTGAAAAGGTGGCAGGACTGAGTAAGAAAAAAACGGTCACAAAAAAATTATTTACACGTTACCAAAACAAAAATGTAATGAAATATGTTTTAAGAAAATGGAAAAACTGAGTTTAGTTGTTATGTCGGGCTCAGCTGCATCAGCTTTTTAAACATCTTTTACTACAGCTAATACAAACAATCCAAACTTTGTTTTGAAGTGTTTTTTTGTTGTTGTTGTTCCTAATGAATTATTCAAAAAGCTTCATTTTGTTTTATATAGAAAGTTTACTGCAGGTCAGAGGTAAAAATTGAAAAATGACTGAAAATATTCAAACGCTAACTTGCCATATTTCACCTAAGGCCATTTATGTATATGCTTTATTTATGTAAATAAATGATCGCAAAATTACATATTTAATGTAAGAATAAAAGGATTTATGAAGCAACTTTACACATTTGAATCCATCACCTCCTCCACCCAGAAACAAAGCCTTTCCGTTCTTACAAGACTTTCATCTAAACCAGGGGTGTCCAAACGTTTTCCTGTGGGACAAAACTATCAAGATGAAATGACTCGTGAGCCACAAAAATATAGATTTCACTCTCAACGTGAACAATATTTTGGAGAAAGGACAAAAGTTGACTAATTTTGGTAGAGAAAGAGTTTTAAATTGTTGTTGATCCAAAATCCAAAAGCCTCAAACACTAAGCTTATGTTTATTTTTATTAAAAATATTTGATTTATTTGATTTGTTTGGTCTATATTTGTTGTTTTATTGTTTTTGGAAAGTTCATTTTAGTCTGTTTTCAACAACAAAAGCCTAATTTGAGTAAGTGTCCTTTTAAAGGGTGGTCGATCAGCCTTTTGGACCATGGACGGCCCAAAAGGCTGATCGAAGTTTTGAAAAATCATCCAGCTGTCAGTCGCTACAACAGATTCATAGAAGCTTTGATAAAGTTGATCAACTTGTATGCAGATGATACCTCGTTATATTAATTTAAATACGTCCAGTTTCCCTATCAATTATTTTATCAACTGCAATATTTAGCCAAATTGTATGAATCATTATCCAAAAGTCTCATTTCTGATAGAAATCAGTAAAAGTTTTTGGTGCTTTGTGACATGAACTGAAAATAAAAAGATTACAGCCAAAGTTTGTATTTTGTTTAATATTGCTCATTTTGAGAAGATTGTTTTTCATTTGTTTTGCTGTTAAACATAAACTTTATATAAAAAAGGATTGCCAACTAATTTACAGAAAGCCTACATCAACCTCTTTAACCTGCTGGCCAAAATAATACCATTCTTAACCCTGTGGGCCGCACAAAATCACTGCAAGGGCCGCAAATGGCCCTTGGGCCACACTTTGAACAACCATGATTTAAAGGAACAAATCCATTGCTCAAAATCAACCAACCTTCATTCCTTTCCCCTCTCTCCTTCTCTCTTTCTTTATTTTTTCTCTCTTTCTTTCTTCCTTTCTTCCTTCCTCTCTCCATTTCTTTCTTTCTATCTATCTATAATTTATAATAAGCCCCATTCACAAAATGAAAAAGAAAATGACCAAATTAGTTTTTAGTAAAGTCATTCTGGAGCTACAAAGACTTGATTTCTTTGGGACCCTGCCAGTTTCATTGTTTAGCAGTCAGACGTAAGAATTAGTTATGGAGCAAACAAAGTGGAATCAATCAGCCTTTCTGTTGGAACTCATTTTAAATAATCCATGAACAGCTGCTGCAGCTGGCCCCGTCCCTCCCTCTGCTCTTTCTCTGCTTTAGAGCAAAAGGCCATCTGAATAACATGTTTTTCTTGAAGTTATATATATATA
>JBBPBX010000742.1:0-12219 GCA_038048925.1 Garcialebias charrua | reverse complement strand
CACACACACACATATTTATCATATAAAACAGGCAGTGTTAACAGGAGTGGTCCATCCCTTTAGTTTTTTTTTCTGCAGCATGCATGTGCAGATGTAGTTTGGTTTGGATAAGTATGTGTGGATCTAGCTTGGCCGGTTGAGGATGCTCGACATGGACGGAGCAATGGGGGGAGGGGGGATTGAATCTGGAGAGGCTGGACCAGAGCCATTGTTGCCATGGGGAGCAGGACCACGGCCGCTGTACTGGCCAATGAACGAACCATCTTCGTTGAACTGGATGTCCACACTGTCTCCATATTCAGCCAACGAGTCATCACTCCCCACCTTACTGTCGTCACACAGAGAGGGCTGGCTGTCGGAACGTTTCTCATCTCCATCACTAAAAAACACAAAAGAAAAACATCAGTGGCTGCAATAAATCATTACTGTATATAAAACATGGAAATGCTGGAAAGAATAATGAAGCACAGAACAATCACGACTGCAAAGCTTACAAACAGGCAGGTTGTTATATTCAAACATAAAAACATTACTCTCACAATGAAGCCAAATTAAGAGACAACAAGCGATACACAGATGTCTCCCATCTGTGAGGGATTTAAATAGTGAATGTTTTGTAGTTTTCAAGATGAGTGTTTTTCTGGACTGGAATTCAACAGGGAATGCAAACCTTAAAGGTATTGTGACATGATTTTGTAAATTTGAATATTTGTCAGAACATATATATCTTATATCATTGAGCTCTGGTCGTTTTTGCATAATAAATTATAAATATATTAAATTTTTATTCTAAATTATGCTAATTTTTTCTCTGGTACTTGCTGGGATACGCCCCTAAAATTCCGCGCATTCCCGCAATACGTCATCAGTGTGAGGTGACACATCAGTGTGACGTGACAACGGGCAGAAGGCAGAGCCTTGCCCGTTTGTTAAGTGTGTTAACTGCTTGCCATACAGATTCATTTCCTGAAGGATCGCCTCTTTTATTTGTGTAACTTGAAAAATGCCGTCACGTTGTAGCGCATTTGTGTGTTCTAATATCAGCAGTGAACAAGTGAGCCTTCACAAATTTCCAAAAGATGACAAACTTTGTCAAGAATGGACCAGACAAGGACCGGTGGGTTCCAGGAGTCGTATGTCTGCAGCGACCATTTCACTGCCGATTGTTTTCAGCACCTGGTATAAAAGAATCTTTAGGATTACCAGTAAGATTCAGAAGACTTTTAAAACCGGATGCTATTCCTACTATTTTTAAAAGAAAATCTACAGAAGAAAGTCCCACAGGAGCTACCATGTCGAAACAACGCAGGGACCATCGGAAGACTGTCCAGGAGATGAGTAAGTCTTTGTGTAAACATAATCGGAGGTGTGTAGTGTTTTAGATTATAAACTATTTATTTTACGTGAGTTCATGTTGTTTTACTTTATACACTTTGAGTGTATAAAGCCAATTATCACGGCAGATTATGTTTGTTCGCTGCTAACAAGCTAGCCGAATCAGATAGCTAACACAATAGCCGCGATACAGGCCACGTTGCTATGTATGTATTTTTAAATTATGTCTGCGCCATCAGGTAACATCTCGTTTCTTTCTATTCGGGGAGGGTTTATTAATGAGAGTTTTGGAAGATTTACTGTCTTAAAATGATATATCGCTGACGCGACCGGTAATAAGCCGACATAGCAGCTAACAAACATTAGCCGAGAGCCCGGAGCAAACACGTTGCTAATGATGTATTTTTGAATTATGTCTGCGCAATCAGGTAACATCTGTAGTTTCTTTTTATTCGGGGAGGGATATTAATGAGAGTTTTGGATGATTTACTGTCTTAAAATGATATATCGCTGACGCGACCGGTAATAAGCCGACATAGCAGCTAACAAACATTAGCCGAGAGCCCGGAGCAAACACGTTGCTAATGATGTATTTTTGAATTATGTCTGCGCAATCAGGTAACATCTGTAGTTTCTTTTTATTCGGGGAGGGATATTAATGAGAGTTTTGGATGATTTACTGTCTTAAAATGATATATCGCTGACGCGACCGGTAATAAGCCGACATAGCAGCTAACAAACATTAGCCGAGAGCCCGGAGCAAACACGTTGCTAATGATGTATTTTTGAATTATGTCTGCGCAATCAGGTAACATCTGTAGTTTCTTTTTATTCGGGGAGGGATATTAATGAGAGTTTTGGATGATTTACTGTCTTAAAATGATATATCTCAGACGTGACCGGTGTCAGGGACTCTTGTTAGCCAAGATAGCTTCTAAAAAAAATTAGCCGAGAGCCCGAAGCAAACACGTTGCTATGTATGCATTTTTAAATTGTGTCTGCGCCATCAGGTAACATCTGTAATTTTTTTATTCAGGGAGTGTTTATTAATGAGAGTTTTGGAAGATTTACTGTCTCAAAATGATATCTCAGACGCGATAGGACATGCTCCGCCATTATTATTTAAATGCACGTTGGAGCGTGCCTTCCCGTTGTCACGTCAAGATGACATTTTGCGGAAATGCGCAGATTTTTAGGGGCGTATCCCAGAGAAAAAAACTACCATAACTTGGAATAAAAATTTAATATATTTATAATTTATTATGCAAAAACGACCAGAGCTCAATGATATAAGATATATATGTTCTGACAAATATTCAAATTTACAAAATCATGTCACAATACCTTTAATGTTTTTACTGCAATATTCAGGAAGGTGGAAGCTACACTGGTTCTCAACCTGGTCCTTGAGGAACAATACACTGCATGGTTTAGAATTTAGATGTTTCCTTACTCCAACACACCTGTTCAGTGATCTAATTGCTTCCTCAAGTTCTGCAGAAGCCTGTTACTGACCGTTCATTCTAACCAGGTGTGTCAGAGCAGGGAAACAACTAAAACATGCAGGATGGTGTTCCTCAACGACGACGACTGGGGACCAATGTTTTTTTTTTTTTTTCTTGACCGAGGCAGCACAGTGATTTGAGAGAGTAATTTTATCCACCACCATAAAATCGAATTATAGGTTATCAAAAGGAAACTGGTGGTTCACACATGTCAAAATCCTGTCAAGAAAAACACGTGTCAAAAACGACAAACAGTTGCTTTGCTTTGACTGGCAGAAAACTGCTTCAGATTTAAAAAAAACTACAGCGTCTATTAGAAGTTTTTAAGTGCCTGAAAATATTTAATGTCACTGCTTATTGCCAGCACACCATTTTCCTTCTCACTTTAAATACTGCTCAACAGCGACAACAGCCTGAAAACAGTTGACGTTTTGAATTTTCTGCCTGAGCAAAGAAGTAATTTGTGTTGAGAAAACAAAAATAAGTAGGAATCTTTTGAATGAAAACACAAAAATTTATTCGGCCTGAAATTCACTACAGATAGAGGTGCTTCAGATTTGTTGTTATGAGACTATTTTGGGTGGTTTGACTGAAAATGGTCGGCTCTGGCACATCTGTGCACACTTGGTAGTAAATTGTGTACCTTCATATGTTTTGGACCTGTATTAGCAGTATTCAAATGAAGTTTGATGACTAAGAACTGTAACAACTTCAAGCAAAAATATTGACTGATCATAACATCTTCACACAATACCATTTGAACATTTCTGAACTATCCCTTTAAGATGGTAGCCAAAAGTAAAAAAAGGTTCAAAATTTAGACTCAAATGAAAATGGCTCCATTAAGCTTTGTGACCCTACTTTTAACACTTCAGAGCAGTTTGACCAAAAAAAAAAGTGCACGACAAACGAAGGAAATGAGCTGGGACACAAAAACAGGGACACATTTTTCAGAAACAAATAAAATGTTGCATTAGAAATATTGTAACAAGCTACCAATAACTGGAATTTCAAAGATGTCTGCCCTGTTTTCATCCAACTAAACTGTGATTGTCTTGTCGGAGTGTTTTAAAACACCAGAACTGTTAAGAAGACTTGACATTTGGCAAAGTGAAGCGCAACATTTCTTGTCCAGAAACAAGACTGTCAAGTTGTTGTTGTACTGTAGTTTGTTTGTTTGTTCTGTTTAATCAATAAAATAATGCCAGAAACAAAAAGGTGACAACGGTGAGACAGTAGGTTCCCTCACCTCTCCAGGGATCTGCAGGAAATGCATTCAAGAAGGAAAAAAATAAGAATGAGAATCACAATAAAAGGTGCACAGGGAACAGTTCAACTGAAGGGTCCCAGCTGTGTTCCAGTGGAGAATGTATTTCTTCTTTGCAGTGTTTCTCCTAAAAGCTGTGCAGTCATTATACTCAGTACATCTACCTCCTAATTGCTTAAAAATTATATATGTTTATTAAATTTTTCATCTAAGGGTAGGTTGCCATTATTTGACCAGTGCAGTGTATTCTGGGGCGATGGCATACATCAATTGTAGTGGAGACTAAAACACAAGGAGTCAAGACAACAACAAAAAAAACTTGACAGTTATATTTTGTTTTAGTCCTCATGCACAATATATGGGTCAAATCTTTCAAAGGTGATCGATCATCTGCTCACACGGACTCATGTTCGTGCTGCTGTTGGAAGTAATGTTTTTATGATATTGTTTATTGATGTATTGTTAATTGATGTTTTCCTTAGTTCATATCTTAGATCTTATCTTGTTTTTCTTTTACATTTTAACTGGGACACTGTGTACATAATCTCGTTCCATCACATGTACCACATGTGGTGCGAATGACAATAAAGAATCTCTGACTCTGACTTAACACCATATACAGTACAGGTATATATTAGCTCTGGAGCTGACATTATTAGATCCAAAGCTAACATCATATTAAGCTCTGGAGCTGACATGAAAGCTGAGTCATTTTTCTATTCTATCCTATTCTATTTTATTTCTATTCTCTGTCAGTGCACGCCAGTTCAAATCACATGTCAGAACATGGCTCATAGTCAGATAATGTCCATAATTTACATTCAAGCCGAATAGAGCTTGCACCAGAGCAACATTTGTCATTTACCCAGAATGTATTACATTATAAATAAAATAGCAATGTTGATGTGCCATTAATTGTTTTAATGATAAAAGCTAAATAGCTAAATAAATAAAAAACAATAGTATTTTTACAAAGTACTGTCTTTTTCATAACTACCGGTAAAGTGATTTTTTTTGGTACCAAATACAGTCTGCTGTTCATACTAGTTGGAAATCCTTTTAAAGTAACACACTTAGAAAGTTCTCTAAAATAACTAGAAACAAAAAATACGTAGAAATTTATAAAAACCCAACAAATAAAAATGACACATTTCTTTAGAATTTTGGTTTTGGTTCAGCTGAATAAGACAATAAGCTAATAAAACTGATCTTGACTCCCCTAGAAAATATTTAAAATAACTTGACCATAGAAACATGTTAAACTAAAGTGTGTCCTGGAATCACCATCTCAGGTGTCTTCAGTCTGTAATCAGTCAGCCTGTCTATTTAACACTAGAAGTCCCAGAGAAGGGTCATTCAGCATTTCTACCTTTGGAACCCAGAGACGGGTCGAGTGACCCGAAGGATTTTAGCTAACATCCTATAATGAGCTGTTAACAGGCGCTTTTGTTTTGTAAATAAGGCCATTACTGGCGCACCACAGGAGGGGGCACACTAATTTGAAGGCTGCGCTTTTTTGCGCAAGTGAACTTGGCTTCTAAATCCCCCGGTCCCTTTCAGTGGGCTACATATGTTGGTCCGTCACTTGACCTCAGGTCATGTGACCTATGTTGGTCCGTCAGTTGACTTCATGTTGTGTGACCTGTGCTGGTCCGTCACTTGACCTTAGGTCATGTGACCTGTGTTGGTCCGTCACTTGACCTCAGGTCATGTGACCTGTGTTGGTCCGTCAGTTGACCTCAGGTCATGTGACCTGTGTTGGTCCGTCAGTTCACCTCAGGTCATGTGACCTGTGTCAGTCCGTCACTTGACCTCAGGTCATGTGACCTGTGTCGGTCAGTCAGTTGACCTCAGGTCATGTGACCTGTGTCGGTACGTCAGTTGACCTCATGCCGTGTGACCTGTGTCGGTCCGTCAGTTGACCTTATGTCGAGTGACCAGTGTCGGTCCATCAGTTGACTTCATGTCGTGTGACCTATGTCGGTCCGTCAGTTGACCTCAGGTCATGTGACCTGTGTCGGTCAGTCAGTTGACCTCAGGTCATGTGACCTGTGTCGGTCCGTCAGTTGACCTCAGGTCATGTGACCTGTGTCGGTACGTCAGTTGACCTCATGCCGTGTGACCTGTGTCAGTACGTCAGTTGACCTCATGCCATGTGACCTGTGTCGGTCCGTCAGTTGAACTCATGTTGAGTGACCAGTGTCGTTCCATCAGTTGACTTCATGTTGTGTGACCTATGTCGGTCCGTCAGTTGACCTCAGGTCAAGTGACCCGTGTTGGTCCGTCAGTTGACCTCAGGTCATGTGACCTGTGTTGGTCCGTCAGTTCACCTCAGGTCATGTGACCTGTGTCAGTCCGTCAGTTGACCTCAGGTCATGTGACCTGTGTCGGTCCGTCAGTTGACCTCATGTCGAGTGACCTGTGTCGATCCGTCAGTTGACCTCATGTCGAGTGACCAGTGTCGGTCCATCAGTTGACTTCATGTCGTGTGACCTATGTCGGTCCGTCAGTTGACCTCAGGTCATGTGACCTGTGTCGGTCAGTCAGTTGACCTCAGGTCATGTGACCTGTGTCGGTCCGTCAGTTGACCTCAGGTCATGTGACCTGTGTCGGTCCGTCAGTTGACCTCATGTCGTGTGACCTGTGTCGGTCCGTCAGTTGACCTCAGGTCATGTGACCTGTGTCGGTCCGTCAGTTGACTTCATGTCATGTGACCTGTGTCGTTGTGTCAGTTGACCTCAGGTCATGTGACCTGTGTTGGTACGTCAGTTGACCTCATGCCGTGTGACCTGTGTCGGTCCGTCAGTTGACTTCATGTCGTGTGACCTGTGTCATTTTGTCAGTTGACCTCAGGTCATGTGACCTGTGTTGGTCCGTCACTTGACTTCATGTTGTGTGACCTGTGCTGGTCCGTCACTTGACCTCAGGTCATGTGACCTGTGTTGGTCAGTCAGTTGACCTCAGGTCATGTGACCTGTGTCGGTCCGTCAGTTGACCTCAGGTCATGTGACCTGTGTCGGTCCGTCAGTTGACCTCATGTCGTGTGACCTGTGTCGGTCCGTCAGTTGACCTCAGGTCATGTGACCTGTGTCGGTCCGTCAGTTGACTTCATGTCATGTGACCTGTGTCGTTGTGTCAGTTGACCTCAGGTCATGTGACCTGTGTTGGTACGTCAGTTGACCTCATGCCGTGTGACCTGTGTCGGTCCGTCAGTTGACTTCATGTCGTGTGACCTGTGTCATTTTGTCAGTTGACCTCAGGTCATGTGACCTGTGTTGGTCCGTCACTTGACTTCATGTTGTGTGACCTGTGCTGGTCCGTCACTTGACCTCAGGTCATGTGACCTGTGTTGGTCCGTCACTTGACCTCAGGTCATGTGACCTATGTTGGTCCATCAGTTCACCTCAGGTCATGTGACCTATGTCAGTCCGTCACTTGACCTCAGGTCATGTGACCTGTGTTGGTCCGTCACTTTACCTCAGGTCATGTGACCTGTGTCGGTCCGTCACTTGATCTCATGTCATGTGACCTGTGTCGGTCTGTCAGTTGACTTCATGTCGTGTGACCTGTGTTGGTCTGTCACTTGACCTCAGGTCATGTGACCTGTGTTGGTCCGTCACTTGACCTCAGGTCATGTGACCTTTGTCGGTCCGTCAGTTGACCTCATGTCATGTGACCTGTGTCGGTCCGTCAGTTGACCTCATGTCGTGTGACCTATGTCGGTCCGTCAGTTGACTTCATGTCATGTGACCTGTGTCTGTCCGTCAGGTGACAGACAACAATAGGTCAAGCATGTTTTAGAACACAGCAATGGGCCACCTGCATGTGCCGGCACGCACCGTATATACAAGTGCCAAGGACAAGGAGAGAGACAGTACTTGTAAGCAAAATAATTTATTTGACATCAAAGTTACAGGATAGTCAGCACAGCAGAATGAGACAATTTTATGCATAAAACTGTTCTGGAGCAGACAAAGCTTTCCGTTCAGTGGATATCCCAAAATGTTCAACTGTGAGATAACTTCAGGGTCTGTTATGTGTGAATTCAGGTCAGGGCCTCTCTTCTGACTAAGGGGGGAAGTGCAAGCAGAGTCTTACTTACCTGGTGGAAACATTGGAATGCAGTTTGTGCAGTCTGGTGTGGTGGGGGTGTCTGAGTTGTGTGCACGCATATTTATAACAAAAGGCAGTTAATGGCCCACTAATGTGGACCCACTAATGGTTGGTTTGGACTAAGGGTCTTTTGACCCTCTTTCAGGACTTCTGGGGGGAGGTTGAAAATCCTGGGACTTCTAGTGTTAAAGAGCAGCAGGCAGTCGTAGGGCTGTTTGGTATGATGGTGTGTACTATACTAAACATAGACTGCAAGAAGCTCAATAAGCTATTTATAATATTTCTGCCTTGCTCTCGACAAAGACAGACACTTTCTTTCCCCTCTCCTGCCTCCCTTGAGCTTTTGCTCTTGTCCTGTGAATCTTTCTCAGAGCCTCTCTTCACACATCTTCCAAATCGTAAATTATGGATCTGGTCAGCTGGTCTCTCAACACAGTTGATCAAATTTTCTTGATGAGAAGACAGGGTGCAGGAGAACCCTCATGCCCTGAAGAGACACATGCAGCTGGATATATCATGGATTCCTAGGGTGAATGGAAGGTTGTGTGTCTGTCCATATTGTCCAATGAGGACGTTGAAGATGAGTACATAATTGGATTTATGATAATAGGATTTCTGCTTTTTGGAATTGGCGGATACCTGGGATATCGACAAATTAGGAAGACAACAGCAGCAATTTTGGTAGTTATGAGGTTGACTGCCTTGTAATGATTGTATCATGCTTCAAGCGCTCAAACTCAGATGCTTTGCAAGCTAAACTGTAAGCTGGACGCAATTTCTGAAAATCGCAGGCCACCTGTGGCTCCTGAAACTTGCTGGCATAAAGGAATTGACTTTCGAGAAGGCTACACGCACAGACCGGCAGAATGACCACAAATCTGGCTGTTTGGATTCACCATTGAGTGTACCAGCAGAACTATGAAGGCAGACATGAAATCAGTAGAGCCGGCCTGCACCTAAACAATTGTATTTTTTAAATCTGAATCTGGCTTTCTTGCTTGGACAGGCCAACTTATCTCAAATTGCTCCTGGAGGATATGTAAACATGAAGCTCTTCTCTGCTCCCCCTTCCAGTGGCACCCACCCCTAAGAACATGTGTGGACCCTTATCAGAGCTGAGCTGGCTGATGGACACTGTGTCATTTTTATCAGGACTATAGAACTTGTTCACGGACAAGCTCACCACCTTGGTTGGCCTCCTCACCGCCCTGCAAAATGTCTTATGTCTATCTATGTTGCTTCTTTGTGTGCTGAGGTAGGTTTTTTGCCACCTTACATTGTGTCCTGTGTGTCAAGGACAGTGTGAGAGATCTTTTTTGTGCCTTCTTCTTTCCTCATGTTTTTCTTCCCTTTTCTTGTCTCAACATTAAGGGTAGCACTTCTCAGCAAAGCTGCAGCCTCTGTGCACCTCCGTCTACCCTTGTTTTCTTTGGACAGCTGCACTGAAATGTATTTCGTTGGTCTTAACTGTGCACTGACAATAAAGTTGATTCTGATTCTGTAACAAATCTCCCAAACATATTTTCTGGTTTTTGGTAGTGATAACACTCCAGGGACTTCAGCATAGCCTCCACATGGCCACCCCAAGTAAAACATTTCTAGATCAGTTCAGCATTGTGTACTCATGGTGGCTCATCCTGAACTTTACACCCATGGAGGTGTTGTTCTGCTGGAGGCTTCATTTTTACCTGTTTTATTAAAAATGTTTAGGTAAAAATGTGCTATAGGATATAACATGTACTGTCTATCATAATGTGCTATCAGAGAAGATTGTGAGATTATTGAAAATGCAAATTGGGTGTTTATGAAAATTTGATCATTTTACACAAATGGTATGTTACCTTAATATTTTCCATTAGGCAACACTGGAATGTCAGACTGAAACTAGACTACAGCACCAGATTTATTTATTTATAGCTTTAAAGTAACTATGGTTATTTTGCAGAATTTCCCCAAAAGTTGAAAAACAAAACAACTGGGCCTCCAGAAATTTTTGAAGGTTAAGGAGCATTAAGTGTAGAACCACTAGACTGAGGAACAGCTTCTACCCTGAGGCTGTTAGACTCAGGAATATCTAATCAGGATAATCACTGTGAAGAATCACATCATGTTGCTGCTGATCTGTTCATGTTGCTGCTGATCTGTTTCATGTTGCTGCTGATCTGTTTCATGTTGCTGCTGATCTGTTTCATGTTGCTGCTGATCTGTTTCATGTTGCTGCTGATCTGTTTCATGTTGCTGCTGATCTGTTTCATGTTGCTGCTGATCTGTTTCATGTTGCTGCTGATCTGTTTCATGTTGCTGCTGATCTGTTTCATGTTGCTGCTGATCTGTTTCATGTTGCTGCTGATCTGTTTCATGTTGCTGCTGATCTGTTTCATGTTGCTGCTGATCTGTTTCATGTTGCTGCTGATCTGTTTCATGTTGCTGCTGATCTGTTTCATGTTGCTGCTGATCTGTTTCATGTTGCTGCTGATCTGTTTCATGTTGCTGCTGATCTGTTTCATGTTGCTGCTGATCTGTTTCATGTTGCTGCTGATCTGTTTCATGTTGCTGCTGATCTGTTTCATGTTGCTGCTGATCTGTTTCATGTTGCTGCTGATCTGTTTCATGTTGCTGCTGATCTGTTTCATGTTGCTGCTGATCTGTTTCATGTTGCTGCTGATCTGTTTCATGTTGCTGCTGATCTGTTTCATGTTGCTGCTGATCTGTTTCATGTTGCTGCTGATCTGTTTCATGTTGCTGCTGATCTGTTTCATGTTGCTGCTGATCTGTTTCATGTTGCTGCTGATCTGTTTCATGTTGCTGCTGATCTGTTTCATGTTGCTGCTGATCTGTTTCATGTTGCTGCTGATCTGTTTCATGTTGCTGCTGATCTGTTTCATGTTGCTGCTGATCTGTTTCATGTTGCTGCTGATCTGTTTCATGTTGCTGTGTTCATGCGTGCTCATCTGCTCACACAGACTCATGTTCGTACTGCTGTTTGGCATATTGTTTTTATGCTACTAGTGCTTAGTGTATATTTAGTTGATGTTTTTCTTAGTTCATATCTTAGATGTTATTACTGTTTTTCTTTTACATTTGATTGTTAGATGTAACTGGGACCCTGTTTCGTTTCATCACATGTACCACATGTGGTGCGAATGACAAATAATCTCTCTCTCCTCTCTCTCTCTCTCTCTCTCTCTCTCTCTCTCTCTCTCTCTCTCGGTCAAGCAAAGTTTGCAATTTATTTGAGTAGAAAATGTAAAATTAATAATGAACAGAATACCGATTGTGTAAAGCTCTTTAAGAGTATGGTTAGAGCAAGAATTATGTTAGAATATAAGTATTATCTGAAAATGGATGGACTAAATGTTTTTCAGAGTACTGTATCTGGGACCATGACGCTGTTTTATTTACTTTAATTAACTCTGAACTTTCTTTTATGGATGTGTTAACTTGAAACTGTGTTGAACTTTACTATGGATCACTACTGAGTGAATAAATGAGATTTTAAAATCTAAAAATCTCTCTCTGAATGTCAGACTTTGTAAAGTAACCCTGAGGGCCTATAATGTGATATTAATGAATTAATTAGCTGGTTATTACCCTCCATAGCCAACCTGCACTGTGTATATATTTTACCTGCTACAATGCTAACTCCTGTTGTTGCAAATGTTTGTTTCAGAGTTGAGTGTCGGTCCTCTGGTAGACAAATCACAAACTGGGTTATCTGCTGGATAAAATGTACAACCAGCCACCTACGCGTGTGTGTGTGTGTGCGTGCGTGCGTGCGTGCGTGCATGTGTGTGTGTGTGTGCGTGTGCGTGCGTGCGTGCGTGCATGTGTGTGTGTGTGTTTCACAAGCTTTTATCTTATTTTTTGGCATTATCTCTAGTGTAGGGGATCAAATAGGGTCTAAAATTAAAAGTTTGATTCTGGTCACAGGAATCATGTGTTTTCCACATTAATTTGAAATCAAAATCTAGTACAGTCCTAATTTTATGTACCGGTACT
>JBBPBX010000741.1:92051-119073 GCA_038048925.1 Garcialebias charrua | reverse complement strand
CATCTATCCATTCATCCATCATGGCCGGAGCCACTAGCTCTCCAGCATTCCTCCTCCTGCACCAGCTGAATGAAGCGAGTGCACACGGGAGGACTCTGTTGCAGTTCTTAGAAATTTAACAAGATTAACTCATAAAAACAATAATTTATTTGCTCAACATTATAGCAAAGGTGTGTCTCAGTTTAACTTTTCCTTAATAAATGCACTTTAATGGTCAAAACAGCTTAATTTTGCCTGGGCGGAGCCATCCATCCATTGCGGCCAGAGCCACTGGCTCTCCAGCATTCCTTCGCCTGCACCAGCTGAGTGAAGCGAGCGGGCACAGGAGCACTCGCTGTTGCAATTCTTGGAAATTTAAAGCATTAGTCAAAAATTGCGTTATGAATATGGGGATTTTTTTTTATAGAAGTCGCTTCAGCATATAAGTCACAGGGCTCACAAATATATGCAAAAACTGTGACTTATATGGCAGAAAATATGGTAGTTATGGTTGAGGATGAAGAACGCCCTTTTTTTTCCTTTTGGGCAACTTCTTGGTCCATTCCTGCTGTGTAGTGATACTTTTCTTCTATATTGACACCTAGTGTTGAGGAATAGGATTGCAGTGAATTTACCCCAACTCAATTCCTGGAATAAACTTCACAACTCAATCAGTCACGTCATGATCTAAGCTTGAGTAAAATCTCATCTTAAGGTTCTGTAATCTTTAAATGAACGTGTGCTTTTCCCCTGGGACAAGTCCTCTTTCTGTGGATGTTTTAAAAATGAGTAACATTCCTAATCTAATTTCAGTTAATTTATTTAAAACCCCAACTCAATTCCTGGAATAAACTTCACAACTCAATCAGTCACGTCATGATCTAAGCTTGAGTAAAATCTCATCTTAAGGTTCTGTAATCTTTAAATGAACGTGTGCTTTTCCCCTGGGACAAGTCCTCTTTCTGTGGATGTTTTAAAAATGAGTAACATTCCTAATCTAATTTCAGTTAATTTATTTAAAGGAATGTGTGTGTTTGTACGTGTATTCCTTCATATCTTTTTCCCCAACACACTTTTGTTTTGTAGGTATACCAGCTCGGTGGTATTCCAGCTCTGGTGAACCTGTTGGACAGCTCCAATTTACAGATCAGCACAGCTGTTGCTGGGGCTTTGAGGAATCTTGTTTTTAAGAACAAGACCAACAAGCTGGAAGTTCATCACTGTGGTGGTATAGCCAAGGCCTTGAATCTACTAAAGAAGACTAATTCTACTGAGACCAAGAAGCAAATCACTGGTAGGACTTTTAAATCAAAACAAGACTTCCAAATGTTTGCATATTTCTAGAATTTAGAATTAGAAGAAAACACCCACCAATGTTTAAATAAAAGATTTCACGATTTTCAACCGTTTCTCAATGCAGAAATTTACAGACTTTTAGTGGAAATACACTTTGGCTAGGCTGTGGTAGCTTTGTGTCACTACTAGCTGTGTTTACATGGGCAAAATTCTGTGACCGGATTGAAATGTGTTCTGATTGCATCATTAGATAGCACCGTTTACATGGGCACAATCCGTTCATGACGAGCGTTTACATGCAGCAGGCTTTTATTCTGATCAGAAGTTCTGACATGCGCAGAGTGGTACACTCCCCCTTAAAAAAAACACAGAAGAAGAAGTTACTTCCGTTAAAACCACAGAAGAAGAAGTTACTTCCGGGACGAAAGTAAACAGACGCGTCAAAAATGGACCCGCGCCAGACTGTAATGACAGCGATGGAATTGTTACTGCACTACTGCATTCCCTGATTGAACTACAGGCGAAGCAGCGCGTTCCGAATACACAAAAAATAACCCGAACGGGGTGTTTACATGACACACTTTTGTTCCGATCGGCCGTTTGATCTGATTACTTATGTCCATGTAAACACTAATCCTGAGGCTGTAGGTTTGAATCCAGGCAAAGGTTTTAAATGATCTTCTTAGTTGCTGCTCCAAATGGCATTTTGAGCCCAGAATGGCTTAAATGCAACCATTTTTCAAGATAAAAATTCAAGTCTAAAAGTCTGGTATGAAGAGTTGTTGGTGATACATATTCCTTCACAGAATACTAGGCCTTTATTATCCTTATTAATATTGTAAACTTAATCTTCTCTCATATCTTCTGTAGGTCTGCTGTGGAACCTGTCCTCTGATGATGACCTGAAAAGAGACCTAATAGACACAGCTATGCCTGCTCTGACTGAAAATGTGGTTGTGCCATTCATCTCAAGCAACAATGACATGACACGTGTAGACTCCAATGTCTTCCACAACACTACAGGCTGCCTGAGGTTAGAGTTCATTGAGGTCAAGCGTTTACTTTGAAATATTTCATGTTTTGAATGCAGCTGCCTTATAGCTTCCAAAATGTTTTATCAAACACTAGACTTGCAGATTATTTGGAGCTATATTTGATTACAGAAACTCATATGAAGATGTGTGGTGTCATGTACTGTATTGCACAATCATAAATGTTCTTACGGTGTGCATGTAGGAACCTGAGCAGTGGCAGTGTCAAAGAAAGGAACAAGATGAGAAACTGCTCCGACCTCATCAACTCACTCATGAGTTACATTGGGTCCTGTGCAGAAAAAGAAAACCCTGATGAACAGGTAACTTGTTTGGTAACTGTGTAAATGTATCATTTGTTTGAAAAAAACAACAACACAGAGCCGTTTATTTTTCCTGTAACAATATAAGCTTCTTCCTGAGATTACCTGTGAACTATCTGACACAAATACTAACAGCTTTTGGAAGTTCTCAAAAACTAAAATAATATTTCTCAACAGTTTCATCACTTGCTTTCACAACCAATTGTTCTTTAGTTTGTCAACATGTAAACAGCTATTTTGGATACTCTATTCTGATTTAATTGTTCCAATTAATGTCCCTTCTTTGCTCTTTTCTGGTTCTGTCATTAGTCTCTGGAGAACTGTGTATGCATTCTCCATAATTTGACCTTTCAACTGGAGAAGGAGCGTCCAGAGATTTTCAATCAGGAATTCCAATCCAGAGCATCCGTAAGTGAGGAGAAGAGAAGCGCCCCAGTTGGCTGCTTCAGCCCGAGGAGCAGCAAGGTTCCAAACAAGGTGGGCGTCAGCTGCACGTTTTTCCTTCCACCAAATCATCACCATCGTTTAGTTCTAAGCTGTCCCGTCTCTTCTCAGATTTCTTTGGAGACTCTTCCAGGAAACAGTGCTGACTCGTCCACATCAGGATTGAAGTGGCTGTGCCATCCCAAAGCCATTGACAACTACCTGCTTTTGCTGGAATCATCCACTAACGAACCCACTCGAGAAGCCAGCTGCGGTGCCCTGCAGAACCTCACCACCAGCCAAGAAGTTAGAACTATTAAGATCCTTGCTAAACCTTTTTTTTTTTTTGTGCTTTTTGAAAAATTTAAGAAAAAGGAAAGGCAAGAAACAGAGATTTTCTTTTTATAAATAACATACATTTATTGTTTTAATTAGGTTTATTTATTTATTAACCTTTATTTAACCAGGCAAATCCTATTGAGATCCCAGATCTATTTTGCAAGGGAGGCCTGGAGGCAGCCTAACATGCATGTTTTTGGTCTGTGGGAGGAAACCGGAGTATCTGGAGAAAACCCACCCAAGCATGAGAAGAGCATGCAAACTTCCCACAAAGACCCCGGGTCCAACTGGGGATTGAACCCAGGACCTTCTGGCTGTGAGGCAACAGTGCTAACCACTGAGCCTTTGTGCTTTATATATAATTTTATCATTTTTTAACAATAGCTTATTTTCATTTATAAAAATGTAGTTTTCAAAAAGCTGGATGCTGGACTCTGTGTTACTCTGCATGTGGTGTATGAATGTGCATGTGGTGCATGAATGTGGGCATTTCCCGTGAAATAGGACGTACAGCTGACATCTTCCTGTTGTCTTGTGTTTTAGGGGTCCAGTGCCGTGAGCCAAATTTTGCTTCAGAAGATTAAATCTTTCCCCATCTTGGAGTCTCTGGTGAAATCAGAGAACCGCACAGTTCAGAAGACCACCTTGTCCTTGCTGGACAACATGTCCCGCAGCAGGATGCAGATCGACATGGGTAAGCAAAGGCTTGACAGCCAAAGAAGACAAGATTGTGGATTACTGGTGTATGCATCTAACACAGTCCTCTTAAAAAAAACTGGTTGTTGCATGAAGAGCATTCCAATAATCTATTTTTGTAATGATGTGGTGTCTCCTCTGCAGCAAGGCAGATGTTGCCGGACCTCATTACCTTCCTTGACTCCAACACAAATGAAATGGTGTTCTGTGATGAAGAAGTTGTGTCACTTTGTCACACAGTGCTGAGACTGATGCTGTCAGACAGTGAGGTCACGAAGAAGATCATTGATAAAAACAAGGTTTCTCAACTGATAAATTTAAGCGAAAATAAAGCGTGAGTTTTTATTTATTTATTGTTTTGGTAACCGTGATGAGTCGTCCTTTCACACGTCTTGACTGATGATGCCTTCTGTTTACAGGGCATCCTATCCCAAAGGGAGCGAAGCAGCCTCAGTGCTGTTGTACAACTTGTGGAATGACAAGAATTTGCACAGCACTGTGAAAAAGGTAATAGAAATCAAGACTTTAAAAAAATGTGTGCCTGAAGATGAATTCTTACAGGAATACACAGATAAACATATTATATTAGATGTCAGGCTGCACGAGCAGCTGAAACAGGTGGGCGTTTACTATTACCCCCCACCATTCACACACACACACACACCCGAGACTTCAGCGTGTACACAAACAATACGTTTGGATTCTCGGCAGACAGGCTGCAGGTGCTCACCGTCTATTATGAGAAAACTTGTAAAAATGGAAAATGGGGGACAAATGAAGAAGAGCAGCAATTAATGAAAGTCAATGGTGCAAAAATGTGAACTGAAAGAGGTATTTTCATGAGTGCAAGTAACTATATTTAGAACGGTGCACTATTGAAAAATGTTTTATAGGCTATAATCTAAGCAAAGTGTGACAGACGAGTAGAGCTGGTTGGAGGATGAAAACATGACAGTTTCACTCTGCCATGGTTGCCAGAGGTTCCTACTTCTCCTTTTCAGTCCAAGGTCATATAGCATGTGTGCTCTTACATCTGTGGAACAGCTCCAGCTGATTCTTTCAAACCTTTTTTCCTCCACAGATGGGATTTTCAAAAAGTCACTTTGTCAGCAGAAAGTGTGAGGAAGCCAGCGAGTCATTGTTCAGCAAAATTCAAAAAGAATGATGGAGTGGTTAGGTCAACGCGATGCCTGAAAGGTATTATCTGCTTCGGAGTGTTTTTATCTGCATTCATACAGGTTTTGTCTCTGTATGGGCAAAATAAGACAAATTAAATATAACAGGTTTTTTTTTTTTGTTCTTTCTGTCTGTATGTGCCTGTGCTTGCAGAAGGAAACCAAAAGTAATTACAAAGTGCAGTGGCCACACCCTATAAAATATCCTCACTGATACCCATGATGAAAGATGCCATTAATTATGACTTAATCATACATTGTATATTTATGTGTATATATATAGAAAGTGAGCATATATTTGAGTTTCATGGATAATCATGAGGTGTTTGTATTTAATTTGGAAATGTTTGTTTGTACAAAGATGTATTTTGGTTGGTTGGTTGGTTAAATGTAAGTTTGAGTGTGTTTGTTTGCACTCTGAAATCCAGTTCTTGTAGCCTGTAAGACACATTACCCCATTGTGAAAATTCAGTGTTATTGCAGTGAAATGTTACTTTCAGTAACTTATAGGTTCATGATTACCTTCACTGTCTAACGTGTCTTTCTGTCTGCAGTAGCTAGAAGAAGAAAAATAAACATCTGTTGTAGAACTGAACAGGCAAACTTGAAAGTAAAACAGATTATTTTGGTCATAAATGATTGCTGAGGTTGAGGTAAATGGATTTTTATGTGATAATACAGTGTGCAATTTCTTTTTTAAATTCAAAACACAAACACTCTCGCATTTCATAAAGGAAAAAAAGAGCCCGATTTTTATAACTGAATATAGTTTTAATTCCATGAAAGAAAAGTAAACCTCTGGCAACAGATCAAGACACTCAGTCCCCAGTTGCTCCCCGGGCACCCACATAGCTGCCCACTGCTCCACCTGCGTGCATCTCAGGTGTGATGGGTTAAATGCAGAGAGCCAATTTAATCAGTGTATGGGAACATACAAGGATGACAACACATAGCACTTATACTTACACTTGTGCCTATACTGTACAGTATATACTGTATATATATATATATATATATATATATATATATTTATATATTACATTATATATATATGCATATAAAAGTAGAGATAAAAAATGTCTATTACAAGGTTCATAGGACAAATAACTTTTTTCTTCTTATTTTGTATTTTTGTTTACAGTTTGCTTTATAGGCAGATTTTTTTTATAACTACATAAAGTTTAATAAAAAGTGACTGGCTTCATATTGCCTACACAAGTAATAACAGTGTTATTGGACATCTTTGAAACTACCAAGGAGCTTTATTACCTGCCGTGCATCTTTTAATTTCTTTATAATTAACTCACAGGATGAAATGTGCAAATGATTTTCTATTTTTCATGTATGCTTGCGGGATGTTTTTTTCTTTATTTTTTTGTACAAATCCGGAGCTGGGACACACCATTCGTGTATGTATAGAGATTGGGTGCAACAGAAAATAATCAGACCTGTCAACTGTGGATGAAATAGTCAGTGTTGAATAAAGGCACTACTCTTTTAAGCGTTCTTTGATCTACTCTTTTAAGCGTTCTTTGATCTACTCTTTTAAGTGTTCTTTGATCTAATTCAACTGAACACCGAGGAGATAATTAAGATGCTGTGCCCTTTTACACGTAATCCTAATAAATTATGACATTTGTTTAGCCCCTCAGGCAATCAAGCAGCAAATTCATACAAAATGTTTTAGTCCAACTCCTGTCATTTCTTCTTTTGTAACCTTGCAGCTCTCAGAGGTCACACAGGTCACACAGGGTATCTGCTTTGCAAAACAAAATTACTGTCTTGTTTACTGAAAACAGGCTGGAAATCCTCCTGCAACACATTTGCTTTATGAAGACACAGATTTCACAACTTTTATAAACAAAACAACTACAAAACAAAAAAAAAGGATGACAACTGTTGGATTTTCTATTAAACCAAAATCAAATGGTGGACTGTTTTTGTTTGTTTGTTTTATATTTGCAATTTAGCTATTTTGATGCTCATTTGCTACAAGGAGGATACAATTTAGTATTGCTTTGAATGCATTTGTGGAGACTTGTATACAGTATGTCAGAGTTTAACAGCATTGCTTGTCAAACACGCAATAAAAACAGATATGCAGACAACAATGTGAAGGGTGTGCTTTTCTTCAGGGGATGCTTCATGAAGCCTTTACATTTTCTTTTAAAAGGTTAATTTAATGTTCGTGTAAAATGAGTCAAATTTGTGTTTACACTTTGAGCTCTTCAACTAATTAACCTTCAGGCTTTATCTCAGGAGATATTTTTGTGGTGTGTGCATGCCTAGTGACTAAGAGAACATCTATGGTAAATGGGAAAGTTTCCAGCTTTATTTTTTCAAACTTGTCATGAGGGTTGGAAACCCTGGCATTAAACGTGCACAAAGCACATCTATGGTAATTTATTATCCTACACCAGGAGTCTTCAACCTGCGGCTCTCTGGTCCCTCTGCAGGGGCTCTTTCAAGCTTTGGCCAAAACTACTTTGTAACACAAAACTGAATGTTATTGGTTGTTATACCAGTTTAGTAGTTTTCCAGTCATTTCTTTTGCAAACTTGTGAGTGATAGTACTAATACAAGGAGTAAAAGCTGTAAACTACATCATGCTAGGAGTTAACCACTTCTTTAGTCTGACTTCCAGTCTCATGGTGTGAGCTTTCTCAAGTTCACCACTATTTGTTTTTATATAGACAAGTTGTTGGGAAGAAATATGTCAGTTTGATTAAAAAAAAAAGTCATAGTAAATGGAAGTATTTCTATTTATTTTAAAATTCAATTACATACTAACTAATTTTTAAAAATCCACTTTATGCTTAATTAATTTGAAGTAGGATTAATTCAATTTTCCACAATCAAAAAGAAAACTCTCATGTATAGTAGTGTTTTAATTTTTATAAAACTGGTGACAATTAAATTTTTCTTTACATTAATCATTTTCTTTTGTCTTTAAATACAAAAATGTCAAATATTAGAAATCATTAGATATTTCTACTTTGATGCTGTCCCCCTCATGAGCCAAAATGGCTCCGATTAACTAACTTGAAGTGGTCCGCGAGCCGCCAATCAAAGTTGTAGCACGTTTAGCAGCTCCCTACAGTATTTTATTTAGTAAGCAAATGGGAAGAAATGGTTCTGTAAACCGTAAAGGTTACAGACCAGTGTACTACACGTAAAATACTGAGCGTTAAAACAAGTACCGTATTTTTCGGCCTATAAGTGGCAGTTTTTTTGCATAATTTACATGCCCTGCAACTTACAGGCCAAAGCAACATATTTATGGATTTGTCCACTTTATTAGACAAATATGGACTGATGTGACTTATAGGTCAGTGCGATGCAGGAAAATACGATATGCACAGAATAATTTAATGGTTTTATTAAACTTTTTGGGGTTGGTTCTTAATATTTATAGGCAAAGAGTGAGTTAACCTGGTTTTATCAAGGCTTCTAAATGAGTCACACATTTGACGGTTAAAGTATGAGTAAAGAAAGAAAAATCATTTTCAAACTCTTGAAACCTTGCAAAGCAGTTAAAGAAGAAACCTCAGTTTGGCGTCTTGTAAAAGGATTTTCCCACCTGGATTATGTATATGAGAATGAATCATACCTCGGTGTGTGTGGTAGGTTGAAATCTGGGTGGATGTCTGGGCGTTTGTCCCAGGAGCATCATGTCAGCTCCTCTCATGTCTGAGCCTGCCACACAGCAGCAGGTTGTCTTTTCCTGACTTTTGGCTTTCGGTTTCTACATTTTGAAGTCGTTTTGCTCTCAGGGCAGTTGTTTTAGTGCTGGTAAATTAACACATACACATGCACTTACTGGTGATTAAAATGAGATTTATTTTACACCTTCTAACATTTATACTTCACTAAAATGTAACTGAGATTTAAAAAAATTAAAAATACGAGAATAAAGAGCAGGAAAAACAGGAAATCAATGCCAGGAGGTGGAGGTGTTGGAGACAGGTTGGATCATTGAAAGCAAGGCCTTGGTTTGAGGATTATAAGGCTGCTCACGTTGCTCCTCAGCTTCTACTTCCTTAGGGCTCTCTTGCTCCTCTTGGATCTATCAGAAAACATGAGGTCAAAGAATCAGTTTTTATTTTCCTACAAAATGCATCAATAAAGGACCTAACCATGACTGAATCTACGACAAATGTTTCTATCAGTGGCAAGTAAACTCAGCAACCAGAAGAACATGCACCAGAGCCTGGAGGTTCATGAGGGTGTGACTTGAGGACAATGTGGCTGAGTCGCAAACAGGTTTTGCAAATATAGAAGAAAAAAAACACGTATTTCTCACGTTTTCTGGTGGTCGCTCACACGGTTTCTCAGCACATTGATCTGAAAAATAAAAATAAACATATGTATATCTTGCAAAGTTTTATTTTACTACATTGCACACGGTTGCACACGCACGCACCTCGTATTTCTGCTTGGTAAACTGATACTGCAGATCAAACTTCTCCGCCTCCAGCTGGTACATCCACTCCCACAACTCCTCAGCTTTCTCCCTGTGAAAAAAAAAATCAAAAACCCTGCATGGTAATCTCAGATTGAGCTTTTCGTTACTTCACGGTGATACTGCATCTCCACCCACTTGAGTCTTTCCTGACTAGAGTTTACAACGTCAAGAGATTTGCGTCTTTCACTCAGGATCTTCTTTTTTTTCTCTCTCTCCGTCTGCCTCTTTCCACTCCGTTTCTCGGTCTGTTGAAGTGAAACGAAACGTGGCTTCACATTTTATTGCGATAATCTCAAAATAACACCAGTGCTCACCAACTTCTGCATGTAGCTCACCAACTTCTGCATGTAGCCACCAAAATGGAGGCTGGTCAGGGTTTTTTTCTTCTTTGCATCCTCATCTGCCCTCCTCTTAGCCTCCTCCTCCTCCTTACGAGTTCTCTCATCCTGAGGAAACATGAACCCAAAGATAAAAATGACCTTTTTGAAATGTTGGCAGATAAGTGAACTTTATTAGTTAAATAGTTGGAATTTTACATAAGCAGGAAAAAAATGGCCCTTGCGGCTCTTTTACAAGCGTGCCCTGACCAAGACAATTAAAACACCATGAAGTGAAGGAATCAAGCATGCCAAAGTTTTTGATGTCAACTAGCTGTGTTGGTCATCTTAAATGGGCTTGTCTCCTAAAGTTAATCAGTTGAAGTTGTAAATCCATTGACTTCTCTCTGCAACCTGTTGCTCTGGGGCCACATGAAGCTCTTCAGTCCCTCATCTGTGGCTCTATGAAACTTTGACCAAATCTTACATGAAATTTACGTGTTCTGTTTTTTTTAAACCCACAACAAAAAAGACTGGTTTTGTCAATTTTCTGCAAATGTTTGAGTGACACTGGTTTTTTTGCTTCATCGCTTCAAAGTGGGATACTTCATTTTTCCTCAGATAAAATGCCATCACATAGGTCTGCAGAGTTCAATTCAATTGTATTGTATCAATTATTAGTTATGTATTAGTATTAGTATTAGAAAATTAGAAAGAGCTAGTCATTTTGTACTGCTGATGAAAGATTATTATTGTTTAATCTGATTGTTTGAAAAAAGGGGCAGATATAATAAGATTTATTCTTCTTTCCGCTACCTTTCATTTTTTTACATTGTGTACGTATCATTAATGGGATTGTCTTGTATTGTGTTTCTTTTGTAAAAATAAAAAAAATGAACAAATTTAATAAACACAAACATAAACAATTCAGTTTATTTAAATAGCGCAAAGTCACAACAGAAGTCGTCTCAGGGCATTGGACAGAAACATTCATATATATAAAAATGATAATTTAACATTATTTATCTGAGGCGCAGACAGCTTTGAGTTTAACTCCACAGAACTCTTGAGCAAACATGAAGGCGACAGAATGGAAAAACTCCCTCATGAGGAAGAAACCTTTAGCAGAATCAGGCTCAAGACAAGCGTCCATCTTCTTCGACCGGCTGGGTTTGAGAGGAACAGATACACAATGGCAGGCCGAGAATTACTTTAAGATAGAAATAGTATCAAATGAAAACGATTCAATTTTAACAATTAATTTTAAGAAATGAGGTCAATTTGTCCTCCAGTAGTCTGAGCCTATAGTATAACAAGCCAACCCTAACTATAGGATGTATCAAAATTAAAAGTCTTAAAACTGGACAATGTGTCAACCTCATGGACAGAAACTGGAAGTTGGTTCCACAAGAGAGGAGCCTGAAAACTGAAAGATCTTCCTCCCATTCTGCTTTAACTCTAGGAACCACAAGTAAACCTGCAGTCTGAGAGTGAAGTGCTCTGTTAGGAAAATATGGAAGATCTGTAATATAAGATGGAGCTAGGTTGTTGAAGGCTTTGTAGGTTAGAAGTAAGATTTGAATTCAATTCTGGATTTGACAGGGAGCCAATGGAGAAAAAGTAAAACTAGAGAGATATGATCTCTCCTATTAACGCCAGTTAAGACTCTGGCAGCAGCATTTTGGATAAATGAAAGACTTAAAATAATTATTTTTGTTTTATTGAAGTTCAGTGTTTTATTTTTCATCTAAAGGTAGAAACTAGAAGGTTCTACTTCTTTACATGATAGTTATTTTGTGTCCCAAAATGTAATATATCAATCACCAACAGTTCATGCTTAATAATCCAGGTTACAAATCCAACAATGTTCAGTCATTGTATGGGAACAATGGGTAATATAGCAATAAATGTTGAAATTCATTATTGATTACTAGTGTTGAAATGTCACCCTCACTGGTCAGAAAACCCATCTCCAACTACCTCAAAGTGGCCCACGGGCCACCAGTTGATCATCCCAGTTGTAGCAGGTTTTGTGGCTCCGGGCTCTTTTTTTATATAATGAGTGAAGAGCCAGAAATGGCTCATTGATCAAAAAGATTGCACACCCCTGATTTAAGGGATCCCCCCAACTGGACCTTGTTTAATAATTATTTGCTTCAGCTTCAAAAACAAGACTGTAGTCCATTTAGTTTGTACAATAATAATAATAATAATAATAATAATAAAAGAACATTACATTGATGCCACCATGTTTATGCTGCAACGTATTCTGTGTAAAAATTATAGAAAGGTTGCTCCTGTGCAAGCTCCATCCAGCTTGAATGTTAATTTTGGACAATGTCTGACAATTAGCCATTTAATTTGGACAGGAAATGTGTTGATGGATTAGAGATTAAATAAAAATTACCCAGGCTGCAACTGAAATTGAGGAAGACTGAACAGAAGAAGTGAAGGATCTGGACAGAACAGCTGGTGTTTGTGCAGTTTGTGAGAGAAGTTGTGCTGCAAAGAGCTCTGCTCGCTGTCACAGGTGCAGCCAGATCTAAACATGTTCTCATATACATTGGAATAGTGTGTTACACATTATATATTTTTGTCACTTTATCTATCCGTCTGTCCATCCATTCATATGGAATATAATGGCTATATGGACAGTTGATTAGGTAATCAGGAGTTTTCGTCTGCTTTTAGATTAACATGTTAAAGTCAACATGTGCAAGTAGTCAGAGATTCCTTAAAATCCTCCCAGTGGCTCATAAGATATTTTACTAACAGTGTTGATCCTAACAGTTAAGGGCAACGTTTTAAATATCTCAGAAAACGATGACACTCAAATTATGCGTTGGGAATGAGTTTTAACTACCACTTCACCAAACTTTAGCTCAATATCTGTAGCATTAGCTGAGTTAGAGACATGTTTGTGTTTGTTGAAGTGATCGTAATGTTATGGACTTTATGAATTGGGTTGACTTCAAACTTGAGTTATGCAAGCGTCGATAAAACCAGACCATACCTCAAGACGCTTCTGACGCTCTTTCTCACGCTCACTGCGGATCCTGTGCTGTTCTGCCCGCTCTGAACGGCGTTTCTCCTGGAATACAAATCATCACATCTGGCCATAAAACACCCAAGCTTCATTTCTGTTTGTGAAAATGGGTTTTATATCAACCTATAACATAATGCACTCACAATTCTTTCTTTGAGACTAATGATGTCTTCTTCTTCTTTCTTTCTGCTTTCAAAGTGGACTTCAATCAGTGTCTGAAGCTCCATCAGGTCCTTCTCCATCCTCTTACGATGTATGTCCTACAGAGACGCCACATCATAGATACCAAATAAGGAACATCACCAATATATCATCAAAGTACAGCACATGCATCCAACTATTCTCTAATTCTGATAATACTGAGTCACTTGGAACAATCGGGAGATGGTTTGAATAACTATTCACTCCCTTTGGCAGAAAGAGTGAATGTGTCGCTTACATCAAAATCCACCTTTTCTCCATCTGGGATCTTGGGAGGGATAAGGTTTGGCATGACAAAAGGCCTAAAACAAATCAGATAAAGCAGCGACAACAGTGAGTGAACACCTGACAGTAAAAATGTCAAGCATAAAATATGGAAACAAGAGGAAATGTTAGATGACATCACAGATGGTGTAAAATGAAGATCTTGGAAGGCATTTCTTACAAGTTCTGGCCTGTGCAGACTGATTCTTCAAAGTCACCATATCAGTATTTTTCCTTTCACTTTGCTCAAGTACAACGTTTTATGTTACATAACCTCAGTCTTCAGAGTGGAACCAGAGGGTCACTGCAGAATTTCACCTGTATGCACAGCTGAATCTGCATTGTCCACCTGCATCCCTCTCATTTGCACACGTTCTCAATACAAATCACAATGCCATCTCCAAGTGTGATAGTCCATGTGTACTCCTGGCTGACATCGTCTCAGTATTTTTTAATTATATTGTTATTTTTAAACGTGTCACATGTTTGTTCAAAAACATGTGTGAGCTAATCGTTGTTTCAGTCCGCAGTGAGATGGACGGTCTGCTGTTGACCGACAGTCAAACACTTTCATAGAACTTGAAGTCAACAAAAATGAAATGACAGTAAATATGCTAGGTGAAACAGGCCTATACTTGGGCTGTAAAGAATAAGTACTGCATTCTGGAGTGCACTGTGATTTCTTCACATTCATTCCCACTGCTTTGAAATAGCTAATAATAATTTAAAACCTACAATGAAAAGGGTTTGTTGAAGTAAAGTAAAGTTTGTCTGCTGAGGACAAAATCTAAAGACACTAACCCCCTCCACCCCACACACACACAATTCAAATTTGTTCTTTGCTGAAGTCTTTGATTCTTTTAGTAGCCTTTGAAAATAAATGTGTTTAGGTTATGTGTTAAAATGAAACTTCATTTGAACAATGCAGTTTCCTGAAACAAGAGGACTTCGCAGCACAAAAGCTGTGCTTCCTACATTCATCATTTGATTTGATTGGAGGTAATGTGTTCAACACAGTGGTACTTCTTCCAGTTATTTAATGTCAACAATGGTATTCCACAAGGCTCAGTTTTGGGACACATTTACAATCTGCATCAGTAATGTACCGGTAGTTCAGAACATTCCTGACACATCCTGATTAGTCTCTTTAGAATGATTTGTTCAATTAGCGTTGTACAGATCTAGTAGAGTGCTGTATGAATGTGTAAATGAGGCACAGGTTGTACTTTGTAGTGTAAAGTACTTTGAGTGTCTTGATAAGATAGAAAGGCGATATATAAGTACAGTCCATTTATAATTTACTTACAATTCTATGCTGATCTGATGATACAGTTGTTTATTGTCGAGCTAAATAAGTTGCTAAGGTTTTCCAGCTTTCACACTCTGCTTTTGACATGATCCATTCAGACTTGTTCCATCTCAAACTGGTTCTAAATGCTGGTAAAACCACACGGATGTTGTTTTCAAACAGAAAACTGGTCCGAGCAGTTCTTCCTTCTATTTTATCTATGAATAGTGTTTCTACTGAGTTTGTCAATTCGTACAAATACGTGGGTAACTTGGTCGATGCACACGTCTTTTTTAAGCTGCATGTCGAAAACTTGATAAAGAAACTGAAATTAAAATGTACATGTAGTTACTTTTTCAGAAATAGATCCTGTTTAACTCTGAATGCTAGGAAACATCTTGTAGCTGCTACTTTTCTTCCAACCATTGACTATGGTGGCATTATTTACATGAACACCCCTACAAGCACCTTGCAGATGTTGGATACTGTCTATCATGGCACGCTAAGAATCATAACTGGTTGTAACTATCGTACCCATCACTACACCCTGTATTAACTGGTCAACTGGTCATTGTTAACTTCACGCAGACTCTCACACTGGTACATTTTCATCTTTAAATCACTCCTGTTGCTTTCTTATATCTCCTAAATATGTCACTTCATCAGTGCAGTGACGGTCTGCACTCTCAAGACATCATTACCTGCAGCAACCCCTCAGTGCAGACTGAACTTGGCAAAAAGTTCTTTTCTTACTCTGCTCCTGTAAACTGGAACACCTTACAAAAAGATCTGAAGGAGTCGACTTTGACCTCTCTAACGGATTTTAAACAATGGTTAAGTTCAATGCAAAAATCAATGATGACATGTTCATGATTTTAGTATTTTACCCTGTTTCACAATGTACAGTTGTTAAATGCTCTATCACTTTAAAATTGGTCCTAATGGTCTTTTTAGACTTTCCCATTCAGCTTCTGTAATCTCACTGTGAATAATTGTGTGCATTAGTGTGTTTCATTTACTTGTGTTACTTACTTGAATTTTGGTTTTGCCTCCTCTGTTGAAATAGAAAAAATAGAAGACACAGATAAGCTACTCCAGACCACACAAAACCAACTCACTGATTCACCAAGACAACAACAAAATATTTTTACATTTTACCAGGAATCCTAACCAAGATTTGGCAATTGGCCCTCTCTGTTTTGACAATAGATGAAAATTTAATTTATCAGAAAATTCACTTGTTTCGAAATCTGGCACGAGTTGAAAAAGGCTAACAAGAAAAACAAACTCATAAGGTATAAGGTGTGCCAGCATTCATTTTCTTAAACAGTGTTACCTTCTCCCTCCTCTCCCTCTTCTTCTCCACCTAAAAGCAAAATAAAAAAGCTTGTGAACTTAGTGATAGCTGAGGTCAGTTTGGTTAAAAAAATTACCTTCTATTAAATTTTAGGAGCAGAAAGACCATCAAACACACACAAAAAAACATCTGTATTGTGTTCTTATCTGTGTTGTCAGAAGTAAAGTGCTCCATCATGTGCTGCATACCATAAATACACTTTATATTCTCCCTCAAAGGTTCAAACCTCTCGAGTCATGAATCAACTGAAGAGCTATAAAGTTTTTCCACTAAGATATGCTGAAGTTGTTGCTTGAGTGAGATGATGTAAAAAAATAATTCATGCCTACGTTAGTACGGTAAGTAAGTAAGTAAGCTTTATTTATACTGTATAGCACATTTCACAGACATGAGAGTCACAAAGTGCTTTACAAAAAGGAAAAATAAAAAGTATAATCATAAAATCACAGAAGTATACAAAAAGGTAACACATAACAAACTCTAAAATCAATGTACAAACTTAACCAAAAGCCTGTCTGAAGAGATAAGTCTTAAGACTTTTTTTAAATGCATCAGTTGACTCGGAGTAGCACATTGTTAGACTCATTTATCCCTGTAGCAATCAGGTTTCTTAACACACATTAATTTTAACACTGTTATTTTAATGTCTTATTGTCTTGTGTTTATATGTGTATGTGTGTGTAAATGCATATGTATGAATCTGTACACACTTATTGACTGCGAAACTAATTGCCCCTCGGGGATAATAAAGAAACTTGAACTTGAACTTGAGGGAAGAGCGTTCCAGAGCCTCGGTGCCACCACTTGAAATGCTCTAGCACCACGGGTTTTAAAATGAGTTCTGGGAACTGACAGCAGTAACTGATTGGAAGACCTCCGAGTTCTAAACGGACAAAGAGGCTTCAAAATTTCCAATATATATTTAGGAGCCTCACCATGTAGTGCTTTGAAAGTTAATAACACTTTTTTAAAATGAGCCCTAAACTAAATCGGGAGCCAGTGCAGAGAGGCAAGAACCAGAGTTATAGCTGTTCTGTGGGTTCTAGTCAAAAGCCTGGCTGCAGCGTTTTGCACAGATTGAAGGGAAGCTATGGATGATTTACTAATCCCCACTAAAAGGCTGTTACAATAGTCTAAACGAGAAGAAATAAATGCATGGACAATCATTTCTAATTCTTTTTGTGATTCAGATTCAGATTCAGTTTATTATTGCCATTGTCAATGAACAGGATTCACAGACTAGGAATTTGCTTCGGCATAACGGTGCAAAAATGTAGAAACATAAAACATAAAAAACATAAACCATAAAACATCAATACAATCAATACAATATTCAGTGAACAAAACATACTAACAGCGCAATTAGAGTGATGCAATCAAAATACAGTGATACAGTGATTCCCAATCAAAATACAAAATACAGCGACCAAGGCAAGTTATGAGGTAACATGGTTATGAGTGTTCAAAAGTCTGACAGCAGAGGGGAAGAAACTGTTTTTATGGCGGGAGGTTCTGGTCCCAATTGACCGAAGCCTCCTGCCTGAGGGGAGTGGTTCGAACAGACCGTATGCAGGGTGAGAAGGGTCAGCTGTGATCCGACCTGCTCGCCTCACAGTCCTGGAGACGTACAGGTCATGGAGAGATGGGAGACTACAGCCGATTACCTTCTCAGCAGAGCGCACAATGCGCTGCAGTCTGTGTCTGTCCCTGACAGTGGCCCCGGCGTACCACACTGTGATGGACGAGCTGAGGATGGACTCGATGATGGCCGTGTAGAACTGCACCATCAGCTTGGCCGGCAGCTTGGCCTTCCTCAGCTGTCGCAGGAAGTACATCCTCTGCTGAGCCTTTTTGATGAGGGAGCTGATGGTTGGCTCCCACTTGAGGTCCTGGGTGATGGTGGTGCCGAGGAACCGGTAGCAGTCCCCAATGATGATGGGGGTGTTGTTAAAGGTGATGGGGGGCAGAGGGGCTCTGTCTTTCCTGAAGTCCACAATCATCTCCACTGTCTTCTGGGCGTTGAGCTCCAGGTTGTTGTTGCTGCACCAGGTCACCAGCCGGCCCACCTCTCTCCTGTACGCAGACTCATCATCATCCGAGATGAGCCCGATGAGGGTGGTGTCGTCCGCAAACTTAATAAGTTTTACGGAGTCATGGCTGGAGGTGCAGCAGTTGGTGTACAGGGAGAAGAGCAGAGGGGAAAGAACACATCCTTGTGGTGAACCTGTGCTTATGGTCTGAGTGTCCGAGACAGCTTTCCCCAGCCGCACGCGCTGACTCCGGTCTGTCAGGAAGTCAGTGATCCACCTGCAGGTGGCGTCAGGTACACCGAGCAGAGAGAGCTTGTCTTGGAGCAAAGCAGGAAGGATGGTGTTGAATGCAGAGCTGAAGTCCACAAACAGGATCCAGGAGTCCAGATGCTGCAGGATGGGGTGGAGGGCCAGGTTTATGGCGTCATGATAAAATAGCTCGTAGCTTTGAGATATTAAAAACAGTTGCAAACTAACAATTTGCAATGATTGTCCATTGACAGAGAACTGTCGAAGAGAACGCAGATATCTGAGGCTATTTTTATTCGCAAGGTTTAAGAACCCAAGATGCTTCTTGATTTCCATGATTTTATCATCAGGAGCAACGATAAGTGTTTCAGTCTTGTTAGCATTTAACTGCAAGTGGTTGTCATTAAGCCATGTTTTAATGTCAGATAGGCAGTTACTGAGTTCAGTCAATTTGTAAAATTCAGACAATCAAAATGAACAATATATTTGAATGTCATCAGCATACACATGGTATGAGACGTTACTATAGTTATTTAAAATAAAGCCTAATGGGTGTAAGTACAATAAAAAGAGGAGCGGGCCCAAAACTGAACCCTGGGGCACCTCAGTAACATCAGAGTGAACATTGTTCATAAAGACAGTGAAAGACCTATTAGATAAATAGGAATTAAACCAATTTAAAACCGTACCAGAAATACCAAAAAGAGCTCTTAATCTGTTAATGAGAACAGTGTGATCCACAGTATCAAATGCTGAAGTCAAGTCCAAAGCAACAAACACAGTGCAGTGTCCAGAATCAGCTGCCATCAACACATCACTAGAAACCTTGCTGTTTCGGTGGAATGCAGTCTACGAAAACCAGTAAAAGTCTAGTAAAAGTCGTTGGGGCAACAGTTACCTCTTTGAAAAAGATTAACAGCTAGGTGGAGTTAAGTGGCTAAGCTGACTCACAAGTTGTGCCAATTGTGTGAAAGCTTGTGGAAATAATCTCCCAAAGAATAGTTTTGTCTAAAAACTCAAGACTAGACTCATTTTGTATCTCATTAACTCAATCATACATAGTATTGTCTGAATTTTTTATTTTTTTTTACTATCAAATGACTTCGCAAGGTTTAAGAACTTAAGATGCTTCTTGATTTCAAGTATTTTATCATCAGGAGCAACGATAAGCGTTTCAGTCTTGTTAGCATTTAACTGCAAGTGGTTGTTATTAAGCCATGTTTTAATGTCAGATAGGCAGTTACTGAGTTCAGTCAATTTATAAAATTCAGACAATCAAAATGAACAATATACTTGAATGTCATCAGCGTACACATGGTATGAGATGTTACTACTGTATAGTTATTTAAAATAAAGCCTAATGGGCGTAAGTACAATAAAAAGAGGAGCGGGCCCAAAACTGAACCCTGGGGCACCCCATAGGACAGCTCAGAAACATTAGTGTGAACATTGTTCATAAAGACAGTAAAAGACCTATTAGATAAATAGGAATTGTTCATAAAGACAGTAAAAGACCTATTAGATAAATAGGAATTGTTCATAAAGACAGTAAAAGACCTATTAGATAAATAGGAATTGTTCATAAAGACAGTAAAAGACCTATTAGATAAATAGGAATTAAACCAATTTAAAACCATACCAGAAATACCAAAAAGAGCTCTTAATCTGTTAATGAGAACAGTGTGATCCACAGTATCAAATGCTGAAGTCAAGTCCAAAGCAACAAACACAGTGCAGTGTCCAGCATCAGCTGCCATCAACACATCACTAGAAACCTTGCTGTTTCGGTGGAATGCAGTCTACGAAAACCAGTAAAAGTCTAGTAAAAGTCGTTGGGGCAACAGTTACCTCTTTGAAAAAGATTAACAGCTAGGTGGAGTTAAGTGGCTAAGCTGACTCACAAGTTGTGCCAAATGTGTGAAAGTTTGTAGGAATAATCCCCCAAAGAATAGTTTTGTCTAAAAACTCAAGACTAGACTCATTTTTTATCTCATTAAATCAATCATACATTGTATTGTCTGAAATAAAATTATATATATATTTACTATCAAATGACTTTCCAGAAGTGCCAGTAATTGTTTGTTTGCACAGTCAAAAGGTCACTTTCTCCAGTTTGACATGGAACCCATCCAAGAGCTATGCCTCACAGGGCGCTTGCCGATGTGAAGATAGGGATGAGGCATGACGATGGGAAAGGTTCAGCCTCCCATTTTGGTGTGACAGGCAGAAGACCGAGTCTGACTAATGACTGAGAGCCTCAGGGCTGGGAGGGACTAGTGGCCTGCAGAGTTTCTCAAATTACTCCATCTGGTTTTGACTATGTAAACGTCCGTATGGCTTCTCAGGACTTGCTGACTGTCACATTCCAAACCCAAATGTAGCTTTAACAGCAGATTATCTTTGTGTCTGCTGCAACTGTTGGTTATGGGTGGAAACATTAGTCATCACCATTTAGTTGTCAGCACATGGCCTACGCCAGACATGGATGTTGTCTTGTTTGGTAATCTCTGGCAAGCTCCCCGACAAGCAGCAGAGACAACAAGGCAGCCTTGTTCCTGCTTTAAAGAATAAATATCACCTTGTTCTCCATCGGACTCCTCTGCAGCAGATCTGTCTTCCTCCTGTTCAGCCTCTGCTGGCACACACAGAGAAGTTGTAATTACATATGAGTGAGAGATCTTTTTTTGTCACATGGTGACTTTGGCCTTTATAAAGTTCACAAATTTAAGATTAATTACAATAAAACCAGCTGCAAAAATTTTGCATATTTTACTTTTAGTTTTTTCTCTAATGGAGGAATTTGTACGTTCTATATTCGTTTTCTTAAAAAAAGTTTGGTTCTTGAAATCAAACTACACCCCAGAGTAATTAAAAGTTTGCACAAAATGAGCTCCATGCCTTGGTTTTAAACATCGCAACACTCAAGAACTGGTAGAGTTTGTTTTCTGGTGGCTTTGTGGTTCAGTGGGATTTGAAATGACACCCTGAGTGGGTCAATACACTGAAACATATATTCATATACTGTATGTTCATATGAAACCTACTGTATATTCAAAACAGTGCAGCAAGGATTTTGTTGAGAGCTTGTAAATTTGAACATATTACACCCATTCTCCATAACCTTCATTGGCTTCCTGTCACCTACAGAATTCAGTACAAAACTGCTCTCATTACACACCAATGCTTACACGGAACTTCACCAGATTATCTAAAGGACATTCTTGCACCATATTCATCCACCCGGTCTCTACGATCACAGAACAGTAATCTCCTTCACATTCCACGAACCAAATTAAGGACCATGGGAGACCGGGCATTCAGTGTGGCTGCCCCCCGCCTATGGAACTCCCTCCCTGACTACCTGAGAGCTCCACAGTCACTGGTTGACTTTAAACAAGGCTTAAAGACCTTTCTTTTTAAGCAAGCCTACTCTGCCTCCACATGATTTTACTTTTAATCTTAGTTGATATTATCATTGATCGAATTGATTGAATCGATTGATTGAATCCCACACACCCACTACACAGCCGCTTTAGACTGCTGCCATCAGGGAGGAGACTGAGGAGTCTCCAGGCTCGTACCAGCAGACTGAGAGACAGCTCTGTTCATCAGGCAGTCAGAATGCTAAACACTCTGCCTGCTCTGCCTCCCCTCCCATTTGAACTGCCTTAACACAAAAAACTTTCTCACACATTACCACTCAACACAAAGTTTTTAACACTGGACTCTGTGTCATCAAACGGGTTATTCACTAAACTCTCGGTCATGTGTTCATTCAGTTTGCACTACTTCTCATATTTGCACTAATGTTTGTATTACATTACTGCCTATAGTCATACTACTGTTTACATTCACTGTTTACATTTATTAATACTGTTTACATTTATTACTACTGCTTTACATTTATTACTACTGTTTACATTTACACTACTTTTATCTACACTACTGCAGATACATATACAGCATTCTCTGACTAGCCTTATCTAAGGATGCCAAATGTGCCTTATGTGCCTCACTGCATATGCCACTTTGCCTCTATACCAACATCAACTACCTCATACATATACTGTGTACATTAACTTATATGCTGCTGTGCCACTCTTTGCAAATGTCAATGCTAGAACCTTCAGTTTATTTTATAGATATACTTTTTATACTTTTTATACTACTATGCAAAAACTCAGGACAGTATTACACTTTTATTATTTCATTTTATGCTTATGTTCATTGGGTGTTTGGTGTTTTAGGGGTGTTTGGTGTTTCAGTGTTGGTGTTAATTTTCATACTTTTATACTATTATGAAAAAACTCAGGACAGTGTTACACTTTTTTACTATTTTATGCTTATGTGTATTAAATGTTTTAGTGTTTAGTGTTTAGATGGTTACTGTTGCACCGAGGGACTGAGAGAAATGCAATTTCGGTCCTGTGTATGTCCTGTACATATTGCAGTTCTGACAATAAAGTTGACTTTGACTTTGACTTTGATTTTACTTGATCTTATCACTTGTTTTTATTTGATCTTTGATTTTGTTGCACTTTGTAGCACTTTGAGATTTTTGTTAATGAAAAGTGCGTTATAAATTAAATTCATTATTATTATTATTATTATTAAACACAAAACACATTGAAATAAAGGTACATAATAAGAATTACAGCTCTGATTTTAGAAATGGGTTACTTATTTCAGCTTTGATACATGGCTGAATGTGTCATATTTGATTTGTTAATGTGGATGATGTCAAATTATAAGCTGAATGAGGCTAAAAAAGTTTTGATAATGTGCTAGATAACATCATTTACCAACAAACTTTGATTTTTTCCCCCCAAAATATATCCATCCATCCATCCATTTTCTTCCGCTTATCCGGGGTCGGGTCGCGGGGGTAGCAGCCTAAGTAGGGAGGCCCAGACTTCCCTCTCCCCAGCCACTTGGAGCAGCTCCTCTGGGGGAATCCCAAGGCGTTCCCAGGCCAGCCGAGAAACATAGTCCCTCCAGCGTATCCTGGGTCTTCCTCTGGGTCTCCTCCCGGTGGGACATGCCCGGAACACCTCACCAGGGAGGCGTCCAGGAGGCATCCTAACCAGATGCCCGAGCCACCTCAACTGGCTCCTCTCGATGTGGAGAAGCAGCGGCTCTACTCCGAGTCCCTCCCGGATGACTGAGCTTCTCACCCTATCTCTAAGGGAGAGTCCAGCCACCCTGCGGAGAAAACTCATTTCAGCCGCTTGTATCCGAGATCTTGTTCTTTCGGTCATAACCCAAAGCTCATGACCATAGATGAGGGTGGGAACGTAGATCGATCGGTAAATTGAGAGCTTCGCCTTTTGACTCAGCTCTCTCTTCACCACGACAGACCGGTACAGCGCCCGCTTCACTGCGGACGCTGCACCTATCCGCCTATCGATCTCACGCTCCAGTTTTCCCTCATTCGTGAACAAGATCCCGAGATACTTAAACTCCTCCACTTGGGGCAGGACCTCCTCCCCGACCCGGAGAGGGCACGCTACCCTTTTCCGGCTCAAGACCATGGCCTCGGATTTGGAGGAACTGATCCTCATCCCGGCCGCATCATTCAGCTGCAAACCGCTCCAGCGAAAGCTGTAGATCACGAGCTGATGAAGCCAATAGGACCACATCATCTGCAAAAAACAGAGAAGCGATTCTAAGGCCACCAAAACGGATCCTCTCAACACCTTGGCTGCGCCTAGAAATTCTGTCCATAAAAGTTATAAACAGAATCGGTGACAAAGGGCAACCTTGGCGGAGTCCAACTCTCACCGGAAACGAGCCTGACTTACTGCCGGCAATGCGGACCAAGCTCTGACACCGGTCGTACAGGGACCTAACAGCCCATATCAATGGGCCTGGTACCCCATACTCCCGGAGTACCCCCCACAGAACCCCCCGAGGGACGCGGTCGAATGCCTTTTCCAAGTCCACAAAGCACATGTAAACTGGTTGGGCAAACTCCCACGCACCCTCCAGGACCCTGTTGAGGGTGTAGAGCTGGTCTAGTGTTCCACGACCAGGACGAAAACCACACTGCTCCTCCTGAATCCGAGGTTCGACTATCCGACGGACCCTCCTCTCCAGAACCCCTGAATAGACCTTACCAGGGAGGCTTAAGAGTGTGATCCCTCTATAGTTGGAACACACCCTACGGTCCCCCTTTTTGAATAGGGGAACCACCACCCCAGTCTGCCAATCCAAGGGAACTGCCCCCGATGTCCACGCGATATTGCAGAGTCGCGTAAGCCAACACAACCCCACAACATCCAGAGCCCTAAGGAACTCAGGACGAATCTCATCCACCCCCGGAGCCTTGCCACCGCGGAGCTTTTTAACCACCTCGGCGACCTCCGCACCAGAGATTGGAGAGCCCGATCCAAAGTCCCCAGGCTCCGCTTCCTCAGTGGAAGACGTGCCAGTAGGATTGAGGAGGTCTTCGAAGTATTCCGCCCACCGACTCACAACATCCCGAGTTGAGGTCAACAGCACGCCATCCCCACCATAAATGGTGTTGGTCGCGTACCGCTTTCCCCCCCTGAGACGCCGGATGGTGGACCAGAATCGCCTCGAAGCCGTACGGAAGTCATTCTCCATGGCCTCTCCGAACTCCTCCCACGCCCGAGTTTTTGCCTCAGCAACCACCCGAGCCGCATGCCGCTTGGACTGCCGGTACCTATCTGCTGCTTCCGGGGTCCCACAGGCCAAAAAGGCCCAATAGGACTCCTTCTTCAGCTTGACAGCATCCCTCACCGCCGGTGTCCACCACCGGGTTCGAGGGTTGCCACCACGACAGGCACCAACAACCTTGCGGCCACAACTCCGATAAGCTGCCTCGACAATAGAGGCGCGAAACATGGTCCACTCGGGCTCAATGTCCCCCGCCTCCCTCGGAACGTGTTCAAAGCTCTCCCGGAGGTGGGAGTTAAAGCTCCGTCTTACGGGAGACTCTGCCAGACGTTCCCAGCAGACCCTCACAATACGTTTGGGTCTGCCAGGTCTGACCGGCATCCTCCCCCACCATCGGAGCCAACTCACCACCAGGTAGTGGTCAGTGGACAGCTCCGCCCCTCTCTTCACCCGAGTGTCCAGGACATGCGGCCGCAGATCAGATGAGACGACAACAAAGTCGATCATTGAACTACGACCTAGGGTGTCCTGGTGCCAAGAGCACATATGGACACCCTTATGCCTGAACATGGTGTTTGTTATGGACAATCCATGACGAGCACAGAAGTCCAACAACAGAACACCACTCGGGTTCAGATCAGGGGGGCCGTTCCTCCCAACCACACCCCTCCAGGTCTCACTGTCATTGCCCACGTGAGCGTTGAAGTCCCCCAGCAGAACAAGGGAGTCCCCAGGAGGCGCACCCTCCAATACCCCCTCCAAGGACTCCAAAAAGGGTGGGTAATCTGCGCTGCCGTTCGGCGCATAGGCACAAACAACAGTCAGAGCCCGTCCCCCCACACGTAGGCGAAGGGAGGCTACCCTCTCGTTCACCGGGGTGAACCCCAACGTACAGGCACCGAGATGGGGGGCAACAAGTATGCCCACTCCTGCTCGGCGCCTCTCACCAGGGGCAACTCCAGAGTGGAAGAGTGTCCAACCCCTCTCAAGGAAACTGGTTCCAGAGCCAGAGCCATGCGTTGAGTATGTATATATATGGGTAAATATAGATTTTAAAAAAAAGATTTTTTTGCACCAGTTTTTAATGATAATCTCTAATTTCGACTGTATGGAAAAAGTCCAAGAACAACTGATATAAAGATTTCATATCTTTCGAATCAGTCTCATACAGTAGATGCTTCATTTCATCAAGTTTGTCTGCTTAAATATTATAAATACAACATCACTACCTTCCTCTGCCTTTTCATCTTCCTCGTTCCCTTCTTGCTCTCCTGGTCGAACAAAGCAAGGAGCTGATCAGTACAACCAGCAGCCCAGTCACGTTAACACAAGTACAACAACTTTCAGGATCAGCATGTTGCTGCGACAACACTTGATGTGATGTATAGGAAACACAAGCAAAAACCATTTGTGGAATCTCAATTATCAATGTCACAACTTAAAGGTTGTAAATACCTTCAGCAGGCGCTTCCTCTTCTTTTGTACCAGGAAGACAAGGAAATGATCCACACAGAAGGAAATGACATGAAGATAAATGCAAGTTGTAATTTCACAGCACCCATCAGTATCTATCTATCTATCTATCTATCTATCTATCTATCTATCTATCTATCTATCTATCTATCTATCTATCTATCTATCTATCTATCTATCTATCTATCTATCTATCTATCTATCTATCTATCTATCTATCTATCTATCTATCTATCTATCTATCTATCTATCTATCTATCTATCTATCTATCTATCTATCTATCTATCTATCTATCTGTCTGTCTGTCTGTCTGTCTGTCTGTCTGTCTGTCTGTCTGTCTGTCTAGCTATATATCTATATATATTCTATATATATATATCTATATATCTTCTATATATCTATCTTACATACATATACCTGTACAGTATAT